>OMNV01001698.1:6381-47321 GCA_900303265.1 Brotula barbata
ACCCCCGCTCTTCTTCTCAGCTCCCCCTCCGCTGTCAAAAACCAACGCACGCGGAGATCGTCTATGAGCAGCCGCTCTGGCTAACTTGCCGGCGTCTGGATTCTGCGGCGGAGTTTTATGACTACTGTTGATTAAAGTCGTAAGATTTCGAAGAAAAAAGTCAAAGTGTTACAGAAATAAAGTGAAATCATTTTGATGAAAATAGTTAAACTATTACACGAGTAAAAGCGTACTATTTTGCGGGGGAATAACATGGATTATGAGAAAAACGTTTAAATGTTTCGAGAATAGTTTTAATATTTCATAGCAAAGTGTGGAAAAGGCAGAGGAATAATGTTGCTGTAAATTGAGACAAGATGCTAATATATTGATCGGAAAATTTCCGAAAGTTAATACATATCTCGAAAACAAGCGCAAAAAGTACGAGAATACGGTTGAGAGAAAATGACCTTAAGGATCTCGGGACAAAGTAAAAAGGTAGAAATATTACCAGGATGAAGGTGAATATTTTAGTTGATAAATCCTTCGAATCGAGTGTGAAAATATTTTGCACTATCATTCTGTTAAGCGTGTGCGGAGATGTATCAAAGTGAGATCTCTTCTTTTAATAGCTGATCTCTGTTAGCTCTCCTGCCAGCCAAACCTGTGTAACACGAAAATGAAAATATAACTACAGCGCCCCTGCTTTAATTATTGGCTAAAATGGGTACTGCATCCATAAATGGGTAAAATAAACTATGCTACGGCGAACAATTATGATAGCTGCCCTTTATGAAATATGGCATAATCCCTTTGCTGTCCTAAAATATGCAGTAGAAACAGCTTCAATGTTTTTGAGATTTTAATATTAGTCATTTGTTTGCTTAACTAAGGCTGCTTTCCGCCTTAATTGTTCCTTTACATCTATTACTCATTTCATTTTATTTTACATTTTGCCATTTAGTCTTTTACTCTTTGTGTAAGCCAATAAAAATTTGTCCTATTGTAAAATCTGTCAAGCGTTAAGGACTGTGATGTGTAAGACCAGTGCAGTTTGATTCCCACAGCGGTAGCCAGGGAGCTGAGTGAATGCCTTGCTCTAAGACACATCAGCAGGGCAGATGATTACCAACAGAGGCTTGAGTTGAAGGTGATTTGTGTAAAAATGTACAGTATGGGTCAATCTGGGTACAACTTAAAAATAGCCACAGGTGTTCCTCATGCATCGCTACAGGACAGGTGGCCTATGTAGACACACAAATACACATAGACACACACACACACGCACACGCACACACACACAATATGCTGGTGTCAAATGCCCCAGTGAACGTTTCACTATTATTTCTGGCTCAGCAATCCACATCATCACCTGAGCTATCCTGAGCAGAGACTGCAGACCATTGTTCAGAGAGACATCAGTGTATACACACACGTGCACACGCAATCCCCTTCCCTACATCACTCAATTTCACCCTGGGACAAACCAAGCATGTCCTACACACATCAGACCTTGTCATCAATACTAGTAATGTCTCCTTACCATTCAAATGATTAGTAAACAAAAACATTAAGTATACTTGTTTTTGTTTGACAATGGCATATTCTGCCAAAACTCTCATGTTATCCTGATAATTGATAACTCGTTTGTCTCTGTGTGTATGATAGGCACATGTAGTGACGCTCATCCAGGCCCAAGGGCAATAGCATTCATATATGTGTCACGTGCTGCTGTTCCCATTAATTGTGACACCTCCCAAGGGAACAATGGGCTAATGGGGCATACCAGAGGTGTTTCAGTGATGAAGCACTACACACAAACTATGGAGAAGCATTTCCAGAAACACTCCCGCACAGTTACAATCAATGCATGCTACTATGTCACGGGTGCTGCTTATAGAGATTAAAAAAAGATCTTGTATTCAACCAAGTTGATGTTGTCCTGCAGGTTTGAGGTTACACAGCATGGAGGATGCAGCACTGGGTACCGACAATGTTTGACATTCATGCAGGTCTGTTAGATAAATAGGATGTGCTTGTGTGTCTTGCACACAGGTGCCTGTGATCACTAACTGACTTGCAGAGGTCTGTGGAGAACCACACCGCTGTGTAAACTGCACTGCCACTGAGGAGGTGTAATGTTAAACATGTTTTTGCTACAGCGGGATGTTATGGACAGACCGCTGCTGAGTGCTAAATGCTCCAAATTGTTTTCAACTTATTAGAAACTATTTTGAAAGCAGTGTCATGTCTCTAGTGCAACATTCATTCAGGTTTGAAAACAGAAGTAATCGTCTCCAGTTTTGATATTTTAAATATGTAATAATCTTTGAAATGTCAAACATACACCAGCTTTCTGAAGTTTACAACCAGTTTAAGCAGTGCCGGCTGTGTTGTGGCAGGAGGATGTCACTTTGAAAATGGCCAGATACCAGCGGCCATATTGATTGTTTACCCAGCAGACTTCCTAACTTGGCCAGAGAGCGCAGGGTGAACCATCTTAAGTAACACTTATACAAACTTCTTCGTACTACTTACCCTTAAGTGACCCATGAAGGAGAAGATGGCCATCAAAAGAGAAAATGGAGTCATTCTAGGATTCTCATCTGTGGCGAGGGATGGGACGGCATCCTAAATCCGAATGGATCACTAACGGCGCTGTAAATTCATACCTTGTGGTGGATAAAGTACGTCAAAGTTATACGAAAAGTATAAAAGTAAAGACATCTCATTTAAAAATGATTTATATATGAATGAAACTGACCCATCAGAAAACATACTTGAGTTTAGAGACATTGATGTTGTATTTGGAGAGTAACAGAGTAAAATAAAAAAAAAAGCAGTTCCCTATCACTTCAGGGAAACCTTTCAAACTTTATTTAAAGATGAGCTTGACCTTCGGAGTTCACATTACATGTTCTGTTTTAACTTCATATTTAATAGAACATTTATACCATTCACAGTAAAACTAGTGAAAATAAAACCACTAAAACTACTTTAATAGTACAGTCATACAAGTAGATTTTTTTCACACCTTAAATTTAAAAAAGATAATTTTAATTATTTTTTTATAATATGTAACAAACCCGACGACGTATTACAAAGTCACTAAGTCCAAAGTCTCCTAAAACATATTTCGGTACTGTAGTGAAGTTTTTGACTTTACACCACTGTGGCGTGGTCACATTTTAGGGGTTAATTCTGTTTACATTTGAATATGAAGACCATGAAGGGTGGGGTTGTTGTCATTGGCCAGGCACATGTGAGTTTACCGATATGACCGTGCCATGCAGTTATCTCATTATTGCATTCAAAAACAAACAAACAGCATAGGTAGATAACTTTCCAAATTTCCAAAAATAGTTCTTATCATATGTTGAACATGTCACAAGATGTCAGCAAGCTGATACAGCAGGCGCAAACTGAAGGTTGTTAAAAATTAGAGGTACATTTTTGCCAGATCTGTGACTATTTTAAGCCAATGTGGGCACACATGCATTTAAAGGGATTGTAAATGAGCACGGAACTATAACCGTTGCTAAGGAACACCATAAATCTAAATGCGCTTTGCTTTTTCCTGAGGAGGAGGAGAGACACGGTAGCTCCAGTCACAACAAGCAGCTAACGGTGCTTTTGGAAGTATTTGGGCTCACACTGATTAATTTCCCACCACGTCATGTAAACACAGGCTGGCAGACTCCACTTTGGCCTTTCACACTTGAGGGAATTACTGACAGGATGAACATCACCAGGGAGTGTTAATCTCACGTTCACCTCATACGTCTGTCTGGACGGTGCTTGTCATGAGAACAAAGGCCAACACTCTCCACACCGCTCGACAGGCCACTATATCGTACGGCACGCTGTGTTTGACAGTGGTATTATTAATTACTCCTCCGGGTTCGGTGCTTTTGCATCTGTGGTACGGTAAGGTACGATTTCACTTTCATCCCAATTTCAAATTCAAACGTCTTTACATTTCTCAAGATCTTGAGACTAATATGTTCTTTAACATTTGCTCACACATAAAGGAAAAACCCTCTCTACCCAAAGTGCTGCAAGTCCCTCATAAGTAGCTGAAAGTCTCTTCCCAATTAAATATTACATTTTTAATCACTTGCACTTTAGACAGTTATGTTCTCTATAGGACCAAAAAGGGGCCACATGACGGCCACATTTATGTAATATGGTCAGAAATTATCTGTCAGAATTGTTTAACAAATCGAATATCTCACTAAAACAAATCGAATATCACACTAAGGATCAATATAGCACTCAAAAAAAAAAAAAAGGATCACACCAGTCTTACAATTTCCAACCGGGAGGGACAAATCATTCAAGTCAGTCAAGTGAAATAGTTAACAGGTTATTCTATATCTTTGTGACATCTATCATTGTTGTAAAGGTTTGTAGATACGCCTTCCAGTGACATTGTTCACGTTGATTGGGGTAACGCAAGTATGACTGGGAAGAATGAAAGCCATGGAATTTTGGAAGACCTTCAAGAGGAAGAAACAAAACAGAAAATATGTGTGGAATTGTAAAAAAGAAAGCAATTCATCATTGTAGGACAAGTAGCATTCCTTTGTGAAAGCTCTATTGTAGGGCTCTTTGCATTTCATGCGTGTGGAAAGCATATGTAAATTCTAGTTCTACATCTTGTACCAGATTAGTACAATCAGATAATGTCGAGTAATGTGACATACCTTTTTGTAGCATACATCCCAAGATATTTTGAGGATGAGAATATTCAAAAAAAGTTAAGATAAGATGTTTTAACAGGTCAAAAGAGAACAAAAATTAAAACCGTGGTTTCATAACCAAGATTTATTTTTTCAGTATTCTTCTTTACACATTCCACCAAGGCAATGAAGACAAGGGAATGGGGCACTTAGGATCATCATTCTCAATGTAAAACTGTGTCAAATTTACAATGTGTCAGGATTCGAGGTGCAGACAAGGTTAAGTACAAAAACATCACACTGTACTATAATGGTCCATAATGAAGCTCTCAAAGTAGATCATCTTTAACGAACATCACAAGCTATAATCATGAGGAGGATAACAGTAGTCACATCCTGTTACTACATCCTAAATGTCAGAATGGATTTTCATGTAGCCATGTCTGCCAATACAGGAAAATGTAAATTCAAGAATCAGTGGTATTCTCTTTTAAATAAAGGTTAGTATTATATTTTCAATATCTACCATCCGAAGCTAGAGAACCTTTAAAGCTACATTTTATTTCTAATACGCAAGTTAAAACTCCAAGTTTACAAAGTGCATGAGGTCGTTCATCCATATGTTGTTAGAAATGGGTAGTCAAGTCAATGTTCTCGCCATGTAATTAAACATTACATTTTAATGTATTCAATTTGCTGGCAAGAATAAGCAAATTAAATATCAGTCCATGGTCCATTATTTACAAGCAAACAGCAATCACATTGACATTAATTGTCCATGATACTGTATTAGTGCCACAACCACTGTGTAGTGCTCCAAAGCAACCCATCAAAATAAACAACACTGGGTTCACACATTGTGCACACATGCAAAACTGTGCAGAAACGCGTTTCCTTCTCCCATCAAGTGAACTTCATTAATAATAAAAAAAACAAAACTTGATGAATATTGTGTAGGTATCGTTTTATCCATCTATATCATCTATCACATCATTGAGTCTGAAATTCCGTCTCCATCACAGAAGACACATCCTGTCCAACAGAGGCCAAATTCAATTCATCCCACACCCACGCTTTCACGCTATCAATTATACATTACTATACTTTCTTAATGTATCTATTGTGATCACTTGTTCAGACAGTGCCATTTGTGTTGGGGCTGAGTGATCTGTTTGGAATTTCCTTGTCATTTATTGTCCATACAGTATCCGTACATTTTATTTCACTTACCAGTTTGAACTCCTTAATTTCCTTTGCAGTTTTGCTGTTATCAGGGCCGCATTGTTCTTCAAGTCACACCGTTCCCATGCTAACATCTACAGCTTGGCAAAGGGAAGCCCCTCATACATGTCGGCCTTGAGCTTGGCCCACTCGGCCACCCTCTGGATAGTGCTTTTCTCCTGGCTGAGCACGCTGGCCGCCTTCCTCAGCTTGGCCTCGTTGCGCTCCAGGTAGTGCTCGCCTTCCGTTTTGAGATGGTTCAGCTTCTCCAGGCGGCTCTCGTTTAACGGGATGTCCTCGCTCATAAGGGGGTTGAAGCGGAAGTAGGTGTCAGGGGGCAGGAGTGCATCCAGCATGGTGTGCACCTCTAATACAAGGATGGTGGGGAAATTTCAAGCTCAAGTCTCACAGATAATTTTTCTATTTTATCGTTTGTTTTCTAGTGCCTGGTGTCCTTCAGTTTACTATTTAATTGGCTCCATTTAATCTGCTATTGAAGGCCACTATATGAGTAAGGAAAATGTATGTTTTGAGAATCAAAATATCTGTGCGCTCAATCTAGAATATGAGAAGTTTTCCAGATGACAGAAACCTGCTGTAAGCGAGTACACTGAACCTGAGTTGGAGCGCATCACGTCGCCTGTAATCTGAGATGTATAAATAAATGTGTGTGGGAAGCCATAAAAACACATTGTGTAGTCTTACCCTCTGTATCCGTGGCGCTGCTTATGACGTGAGAGAGCTTGGTCTTGAGGCTTGTGTAGGTAGCGCTGTTCCTGCTTCCCGTCTCGTACCGTCCGGTGCCCAGAGACAACACACACTGCAGCGGGGTGTTTGGCCACAGACACTTACACTCATGGATGGCCAGCGCTGTGGGATTGTTTATCAGAAGGCCGCCGTCCTGGGGAGCAGGGAAGAGAAAGGAGGAAGGGACAAAGAAGGGAAAAAAAAGAGGCAGACATTTGTTAGTAAATTTGTATTGTACATTTTATTAGCGTTAAATGTAGACTCCAGCAAGGAGGAGCTTAGGAGAAGGCCTTACCGGTGAAACCAACAACTTTCATTACTGTGCCTTCATCTCCAAACCAGCCCCAGGTAAGCCAGTTGTTAAGTAACCTGGTACTGATTTGCGTGCGGCGTGGGGTGTGTCTACGTAGCATGATAATTGGGTATCTAAATCCACAATGCCAAACCAGACACTCAGGTTTTCAGTCCTCCACCCTTTGATGGAATTTAGGTCAAAGCCTAATCAGATATGTGTTAGGGTGGGCTTTACAGTGTGTAAAACTACAAACACAAACACATAACACTCTTCAGCAGGACAGAAAACAGACTTTTTGATTCCACCAGCTACGGTGGCACACAGCTTCAGAAATTTAGTTAGTTAGTCGTAACAACTCAACAAATGCAAAAATCAGAGATGCACTGAGGATGACAGCTCAGATCTACACAAACAAGAGGCCAGGGAAACGGAAGCTCCCAGGCCAGAGATGTGCTGTGCTTGCATCCAGCTTTGGTAAACACAAGGGAAGCCACTGTCTGCTCCTCCACCCCATTCAGCGCAAACTGCACCCCTTTAATCCCTGTTATCCAGTGCTAAAGGAGGCATTAAAATGTAAAACAGCAGCAGCCACTTCTGTTCTGTAACTCAGATACGCAAAGACTAAGTCTTAACCCGAGATTAGCTTGTCTGATACAACAATGTGAACAAGCAACTGAACTTAGGGGTCAGACTGAAGGCTTTGACTGGTTTAATTCTGTCCACTTTACACTGTCAAAACTTGACCACTTTCATCTTTTTAATATTGTTTTGGAGTGTGCTACACCAGAGTCTGATCCTCCCCAGCAGACTGGTAGCAAAGACCAAAGAACGTTTTCAAGATCAGAGCTGCTCCTCAGCTCCGACCCTCAAAACTTTCACCCCAGGGTCCCACAACTGGATAAGGTCCAAAAACATGCAGATAATGGAGTGGGCAGTGTGAGTCATCAAAAGTCTAACTGGAATTCATCAAGCAGTGAAATACTTGAAACAAGGCAGGGTCATCTACAGTTGTTGAAACAATAAGCAGATGTGTGGATTCGATAGCCCGCGCTTTAATTCATTTAAAAGAGATTCATCTGCCCTATGGGGTAACACACACACTGGAATGAGCATATCACACTCAACAACTGCATCATTAACACCTCAACGCAAACACCGTAAAATGCAAAATAACAAAAAAAAATGCAACTAAAACTAAATATTTTGGTATTATGCTGCTGTGTAGTAATAGATTGTTATAAAAGTCAACTCACTGAGATAATAAGCTTTACCTTTGTGTGTAGTCTGTGAATGAGGCTCTCTCCAATGAGTTTGTTTGTATTTTTGCTCTCATGCAAAGGCACAACTCTCGTGAGAAATACCACCACTAGTGGCGAAAACTAGAGTGGAAGTGAGACTGGTGGGTGGCAACTGTAGCTCCAACTGTCCATAAAAACACTGTGGAATGTGGACACTCACACACATTCTCCATCTATCCATTGCCGTCTTCTCTTTTGTGTCTCTAGGAAACAACTCAAAATGGATTTTTTGATTTACTGGATCGTCAATTTGTGCCTTTATTATGGTTTGCAAAGACATTTAAAAAAATATATTTTTGATAGTTTGAAGACTGTTGTTATATTGATGATCCACAAAATACTTCCCCGATCTAGACGAGCTCCGATGGAATCTAGGCCTTGATCAGTAAATTTGCACTGTGGGGCTTTGGAACTGTTATTGACTAAAAATGACAGCGCTGGGCCTCTTCCATTAGCCGGGGAGAGAAAGGAGGGACGAGGCTAATTTTGCCAAAGTAGGTTATCAAAATGAAATCAGGCTTCCAAGTTTAATTGCTGCCCATAAAGACTATCTAAAGATAATCTGTCCTCATAATCAAATTATATAACACAACAAATTAAGACAACTGAATCTGAACAGGCATGATGTATGAACCTCAGCAGCATTAAAGATGAAAGTGACGAAAATCATTCATTACATTAATGCCTCCACATTGTTTTGCAGCTTTGCTCCAGAATGAGTTCCAATCTGTGTAGTATTTCAATAGCACTAAATAATTAGTTTAGAATAACAAACCACACTTAAACAGCAATGAGGCAAAACATGCGTCTGCAAAAGATTCCTGAGGGCATCCATATTTACACTGATGGATGTTAAATCAAAATCTCTGTTTACTTTCAGGCTTTTCCTTCTCAGTGATTTGGATACTTAACCAGCCCTTATGATTTTGCTCCAGTCATATAATTGGGGAATATTATACACTTGCAATGGAAAGTGAAGGTAATTAAAAGAGAGCAAAGCCGCATGACAAAACTGAAAACACTGCACGGGGAGTCTTGAGCAAAATGGCAGGGCTACAAAGCAAGACTGTGAATTATGGAAATGCAAGGCAAGTCTAAAACTATGTTATTGGATTTTTGGTTAAACTTACAGTGAGCAAGCTGAACTGCTACCAACATCCAACTGAATGTAGTGTCTACAATGTGCTGTACTTTTGCCTTGAGCTACAGCTACAGGAGCTGGTTATTCTCTTTCATGGGAGATCAGACACTTCTGTATCCTTGCATGAAGGAAGGACAAGTCAAAAGAGGTCTGGCCTTTGATTCTGGGTTACACACGCTGGGTTTGTGCGTTCATGTAAATTGACTCACATTCCCTCAGAAATCCCTCAAATTTCTGAAAGCCAGAAAAGACCTTTGCACAAATTAGGAGGCTGCTTTTAAGACGGGAGTGTTTGTTTCAGCATTGCAGAGCATTATTCATCCTGAACTTTTTCATGCTCGCTACCTTTTTAGCAATTTTTGGCATTTACGTTAAAGCAACTACAACAAATTGCACTGAGCCAAGACACCTCAGTTTTCTCACGTTCATTTCATACCTGATGGAGGTCTTTTCCCAGGACAAATTCCTGGAAGTAGCCTGGGGCGGCGGACGACGCCCTGATCGCCTGCCACATTTTGTGTTTGCAGTCGCCAAGGTAGTGGGATCTGACTCCTGGCATGAGTCTATAGTTCCTGAACACATATGCCTTCAGAGGCAGACCTCTGTTCACAATAGTGCTCACTGCTGACACCTGTTGGTAAAATAAAGAGGAGCATCAATAGAAAGAAATGTCAAGTCAACAGAGATTTAATTGAGTAGTGGTTTGCAAAAAACAGGAAATATTAATAAATCAAAGTCCATCTAGGCCTTTACTAAGATATAAGTCTGAATGTTATTATTATTAGTATTGATTTCTGCAAGACCGTTGTAACGTGTAGACATAGGGAACAACCTGAATTAATCCTTGAACAAAAAAAGAAGACCCAAAGTAGTGTGGAGCAAGTAAAAATGGCTTACTTTGGGGCAATGTGGGTCCCTGGCACTCTCAATCATTCGCCCCTCACCAAGCCGTTCCCTGAAGCAAATTCAAAGAAGACTAAATATAAAAACACCACTTTAACACCACCCTGACTGATATTGAAATAAAAGGAAGAAAAGTCTTGGCAAAGGATGGAAGAGGAAAAGGGGAGGATGAATAGAAAGATTTTGAGGAACCGTAACAATGAAAAGAGTCCTGCTGACTAACTTGAGGATGTTTTCCCATATTTCACTGTCGTAGAAAGCGTGGCTCCAGCCCATCTTGACTGTTCCAACGATGACGTTCTGCTTGAATACATCCGAGCCCAGCTTCCTGTACATCTCTTCACACTCTTCCAGAGGGATCTTAAAAATCCCCAGCATGAAGGCTAGAATGGCACCTAAAGCAGACATGGGCGAGATGAGACAATAAGCTGGACCTTCATTCACTTATAGATGCTGTTTGAATGTGCTCAGAAATAGTTCTTGTGTCAAAGTTCGACAAAGGTGAAAGTAAAGAGAATTCTATTAAGAGCTGTAACAACGTACCTGTGCTCACACCACAGATGTAGTCAAAGAGCTGGTGGACTGGTTTGCCTGTCAGGTTCTGAAGCTTATGGAGAGTCTGCAGGGCCAACAGTCCTCTGCAAAAAACAAAAAACAGAACTTCACAGAACAGGTAGGACAAGTATAAATATATGAAGAAAATGTATATGTATATGTTTATTGTACATGCTTGTACAAATCTGGTTCAATTAACCAGTAATGATAATGGCTCATTTTTACTTTATCTCTTTCGTTGCCACACACAATTTCTCTTCTTTTACTAATGGTTTTCATGTTATTTTTCGACATTTATTTAATAAATAATTATAATAATAATCCTCCTAATTATAATTAATCCTGCTACACACCTGGCTGTTCAAGGAGACAGTAACTCTCTTTTAATTGCCTCTGAAGGCAATGTTGAGTATTCAATTGATTCAAGACACATTTTTTCAGTAAGAACACTGTCACCTTGTTCCTCCTCCATCTATGGCCAGGACCCTGAGTCCTCTTCCTTTCACTGGGTCAGTGTAGCCAACCAGGGCGAGTGCTTCTCTGACAGCAGCCTGGAGAGGAACGTCTTTGGCCTGACGCAAACGCAGCAGGGAGGGCAGTGCTTTTTCCTAGATGTACAGTTAAGAGAAGTTGAGGACTATTAAGGTATTTTAAACAACACAAAGATTATGAATAAAAAAACATAATCTATCAAATATCTGACCAGATTCAGTAACCCTGGTGAAAGGATCTCCAGTGCAATGTTGAATTAATAAAACTGTGATCTCACAAATGACAATTCATCATGTTGAAATCCCAGTAGCCAAGAGACATACTATATGAGCACGTAGCTTCAATACACCCACACCTTTATGGCAATGCCCCGCGTCTCAGGGAACTCCAGGAGATGGTAGCTGAGTTCCTCCACTCTCCTGGTGAGAAGTTTGACATCAGTGACCCTCAGCAGTCCTTGAACTAAGGCTCTGGTCCTGTTGTCTACACTCACCCTGGCTATTATCTGCAAGCCAAACACACCAGCAAACTTTTCTTTTAAATTCACCACACATTTAAGACATTTATTTTTTGATTCTATGCTTATTTCCATTTTTGACAAATTTTTCAGGTTGCTATATGCTAAGGAATATACTTATTCCCATCACACGGGAGTAACTCTTCACAACAAAAGCACATCAGCGCAAACAAATGAACGATTCTTTGTCTTTATGAATGGAGAAAACAATCCAAAAGTTTCAGCCATCTGTAAATCCACAGTGAGTTTCCTACCTTCTCCCTTTGAGAGAGCAGCAGTTGCCTGGCTTGTTCCGTTTTTTCATCTTCAGTCTCGGTTTTCTTCCCTGCCTTGTCCACAGCGGACTCTTCCACAGTGGATGGTGACAACTTGTCTTTCTCGACTGTGATGCTTTTAGAATCGCCTCGAAATTTGGGGACCAGTGGTGCAATGTAGTTGCCGACAAATGCCTGAACGCTGGGGCGGGGGTAGGACAAATAGTGGGTGAAGCCCTTTTTAGTCGAGGTAGAAGACACAGGAACAGGTTTAACTGTACTTTCTGTTGCAGGGATGTTCAAGGGGGGGATCCCTTCTTGAGGACTGGGCTTCACTGGCTGATGAGAGGTAGCTGTTGTTTCAATACTGTTAGCCTTTGCCACAGGAGACAAAACAGGAATGTGTTCCTGAGTGCTCTGAATGGTGGGCCTGGGAACAGGCACAGGGTCTTTCCCGCTGCTGTGCTGCTGCGGGCTGCCGTCATCATCTTCCCCAAGGGGGCTGCTGCCAAAGTAACTGTTGATGTGCTGAGCCAGACTTTTGTAGGTCTCATCCATGTTGGTTGACAGACCTGCTGGATGAAATGGATGCAAAGTTTGTTTAGCCATGTTGGAGGAAGAGCTTGGTGCTGACACATTAGCAGCTGAATCTAAAGCAGGTGGGGCTTTTCTGGTGGCAACAAAAGGCTTTTCACTTATGGCAGGCTGATGCTTGTCCGTCTGTTCCCCTGCATTTGTCTTCTTATCTTCATCTGGTGGTTTCATGGTGGTTTCTGTGCCTTCGGTTGGTATGGCAGGAGCTGGGTTGTTAGCTAAGTTCTTGCTGTTATTCAGAATCTTCTCTGCATTAGTGCACTCAGCTGCAGCACTGCTAGGCTTGAAGCGGGAGAACCTGGAGATGAGATCTGTGCTTCCAACTGCCCTGGTGACACTGTCCAGTGTTGTCCTGATCCGCGACATTCGTCTGCTGGGTCTCAATGAGAACAGCGGTGGCAGACCGAAAGCTAAACTTAAAACAAGTCAGACTTATGATTTGTTTTCTTGCTTGTATAAAATAATGTCCCATTCTGTCAGAAAACCTGCCATGAACTGGAAGGGCTTCTGAGTCGTTTCTTCTTTGGATTAACAGCAATTAAATTCTGCTCCTTGATTCACTTTTTGCTGAAAAAGCAGAAACAAGGGACGTATTAAAACAGGGCCTACATCGGTTATAGTGCAGTTTTTAAAAACGTCCAACAGGGGGCTCTGGAACATGTTATGCCTGCCACGGAAACCATAGAAACCATTCAAAACAACTACGCTTAATCCTGAGATGTCATTTCTTCATGCGTGTTAATTGCAGATTCCATCAACGGCTCGTTTTGGCTCGTTTCCTTTAAAAAGATACTGTTGAGTAAGTCTTGTTTGGATGTTTGTGATAGTTATAGAAACGTAACGCGACTGCATCGTGTCAATTTAGATTGCCAACGGTTGAGTGACGTCATTGTGCCCACGACGCCACCGCAAACGAGTCGTTAGTGAAAGTAACAACTTAGGGCTTTCAGTTGACAGATCGGATTGTTGTTTGTACGCAATGGGAAAGGTCGGCCCATCATCTGAGCTGGCGGAGACGTCTCATCTGGTACAGAAGTTACTGGAACGACCAAGTCAAAATGTGAGAGAGAGGCCGGACCTCTCTGACAGACAGGTGGCCAACGTTACCTGGGTGACTTGCAAAGACTTCTCAGCAAAGCTGGGGAAGAAGCTGATCGCGGATTATATCGATACCTGGAAAATGGATCCTTGCTGGCTTTACAGTCTAGACTTCCTCACCACAACCCAAGTGGGGCAACGGATTTTCTACCAATACCGGGCCCGCTGGAGCACCCCCACCATGCAGAGGCCCATTCAGGGGACAGCCAGTGTGTATTTTGTCATCGATGTACTCAAGGACAAAGTCCAACCTGTAGGGCTGCATTTCGTCGTTGAGTCCACCAAACTGGTGCACAATGCCGGGAGGACCACGTTCAGGGAGAAGTGGCTGACGGACGTCATAGAAGCCAAAGCGTTGCTCCGAAGTCTAGTGGAGTTTTGAGACACTGAAAACCGCCCGGACATCAAAATAATTTACGCTGTCAGCACCGTAAAAAATGGGAATTGCATTTTTAGCCTTCCGTCGTTTGTTTTTACCTTCAAAAGGGGTATATTCAAGACTGAAATTATTCAACCAATGACGATGAACTGAACATTTTAAAATGAATTAGCAACGAGGCTTATCCTAATTTTAGCTAACTACCGTTAGCCAGCTTTGGAAACAGCTGACAATTCTGCACATTCAGAAACTTCCACCGGCCTAGTTAGTAAATGGATACTACATAGTCAATTCGGGGACTACATGAAACAAATGTCATCTTCTTACCTGACGAAACAGGTCCGTTTGTTGCCTGCTAAAAACGTTATTTTCTGTGGAGCTGTTAAAAGAAATAATAAGGAAGAGGAAAGGAAGTGACGCAGTTATGTCACTGTGGTGCAATGACTTCGTTTTGACACTAGATGTCAGTGACAAAAATATCGTTGGCATCCTAGAGACGATGCATTATCAGGGCCACATTAGTAGGTATTAAGGACATTTAAAGAAATCTAGGTAACATTTTTTAAAAAAAAAAAAAGGAAACGTTGATGACGAGGTTAAAATTTCAGAAGCACCATATGGGTCACAAAAGTAGGCATGTCAAACAATTTGAAGATGATTTGAGGAACAGAATAATGAAAAATATGAATTGTACCCAGAACAATTACAACTGTGATACAATTGTTACCTCTCGATCAGCTACACAAGCCTAGGATTATTAAAAAGGCTGTTTATATTATATATAACAGTGGCAACTGAATTCTTTCGCAATTAAGTCTTGCCCTTTGTTATGATCAAGCATTGAAACATCCACCCTGGCATTATGCCTGTCAGAGGAAACCAGTTTTACTTATTGAGGTAAAATATCTGTCTGATTAAATTCCAGAAGTTTATCTAATCAGTGTCTAGACCAAATTGGCAAAACATAATGAATATAATTATTTATGGCTACGAGGATATTATAAATGTGGTCCAAACAGCTAACATGTCAACAGTTCAAAGTGTCTTGACCTCTGCCTGAACCCACAATGGATCAATGTGCCTTAAATGCAAATTAAGATGTGTGTGAATCGGGTGTAAAATAATGCTGTCAACTCGAGAGATTTTAACAAGAATACAATAAGCTGACATCAATCGCTAATAAAAACAGCAGAATAAATTATCAACTGAAGACGTTTGCGATACAATCATTCAACTGTAAGAAAGCAGAAAATCTTGGATATGCATGTTAGTAGTTACACCAACAATAGTGAAAATCAGACTTAGTTTTGGGATTGGAAGGCTTTATCAAGATGCATCATACAGTGCCACCATGTGGAGGAATTACAATCACAATATAGAAATGTTTTCTTTATAAGGGTTCTGAAGAAAATTATGCACCATCCATGATCTTGTATACAAATCTACTTGAGCTGCAGTGTTGTGTGTGTGCTCAAAGGTGCAACATGTGGCCAAAAGTGACTCAGTGGTAACAACTACAATGCGTGAACATCAGAAATGTACTTCATGAATTCAAAAGTTTCACTTGCATGTACAATCAGATCAATATAGAGGATATACAATCTTCTAAAACTTTCTGCTTCTCTTTGAAAACAGCACCATCCTTCTTCAGGAGGGCTACCTCTGTCTCCAGGGCACGGATTTTGGCCACTGTGCTTTCCTCTTTGCGGTCCAGGTCCAAGATCTTTGCATGTAAACTCAAAATTTTATTCCAAAGCTGTGCTTTGTCTGTGTCTGTTCTGCAGTATGAGTGTTCGTCAACAGCAACGCCTTCGCTGGGTCCCTCGTCCTCCAAGATGCAATCTGGGGCTTCCCGCACCATTTCAAGAGGAACCAAGCAAAAAGTTTGGCCTGTTGCTGCTTGAAGGGCAACTGTGTCCAGGCTTGCCTCATCATGTGAGGAAATGTCTACCGATTCACTGCACAACACAGTCACAGCTGAGTCAGTCTGCTCTTGAGGATGGAGTTCATTGCTTTGGAGGAGTGCAAGGCCAGATTCTGCTAGGCTACCACCATCACCTGGTAGCTCACAAACAGCAGTCTGCACCTCAGAGGGTTTTGAGAAACAGGGAGTACCTTTATCTGGAATCAGTGGCAGTTCAACTAAACCTACCTGAAAAGGATCTGTCTCTGTTCCATCCTTGACTGTTTTGCATGTTGTGGTTAAAATGATTGGCCTCTTACTGGGAGGAACGTCAGACCCCGCAAGCTCAGTGTCGGTCTCTACTGTCTTAGTTTTGACCACAGGACTCCGTTTGATGGTGGTGATTATTTTCTCTCCTCCCTGAAACACAATACAATAGTTACTAGCATTTAAATACTGTTGAATGAAACTGAAAGTGCACCTCAAAGCAAGCAGTTCATGGTTATTTAAAGGAACTTTGCCACAGGTTATTACACATTACAGTAAGCAGGACTTTTTTACAGTATTGCATTTTAATTTCCTTTAAAAATATATGTGTTCTGGGTGTGTTCAGTATTATTATCTACAGATTTCCCCAGTATGCATACTAACTCTTTTGTGGAAATGTTAGGCTTTCTATTAAAGCCTGACATTTATGTTAAATATTAGCCTTAATGTTGAATAAAAAAACTTTTATTTAACATAAAAGTGTATAATGATGGATCCACTGATGGTTACCCCTGAATTTAAGATGCTATCATTCAGAATGAGGCCTGTAATGGAAATCTGGTGGATCTTAAGAAAGGAGAAGAAAAATGAAGATGTACATACATGTTGTTTAGAGGGAAATATAGTAGGGATGGCTGTGCTCTTCAGGTAGCGAATCCCCCACCGGATATCAAAGCAGTTCTCTGTGAAGTGCTCGCTGCACAGATACTGATGTCGACTTGGGGTCCACTCCTCCCGCTTGATGTTGTTCACCCATTTCTGTAACCTGGCGTCATCTTGCAAGGGGAAGCTTCAGGGGACATGGAGGTAATGTAAAATAAGGGACGTGCTGCTTTCAGACTCACAGGCCATAGTTTACTTGCATTACCAAAACAAATTGCTAATCTTTTATTTTGATCTTATTAGACGACAAAGAACCATTTGAAGTCTAAATCAAACAAAAAATCTGAGACACAGCGGAGGTAAAATACAGCCTTCTTACGGATAGAAGCTGATTCTCTTGTTCTCTTGTCTCGACGCCGTCCCTCCGCGGTTTCTGCAACATTTAACAGCGCAGTACCGCGGCATGTTTGTAATTAATCGACATGAAAGCGCTCAGGAAAATCGTGTGTATTCCCAGCATGTTTGAAAACAGATTGTGCTTCTGGGGTCGAAGCGGAAGTGACGTCATGCATCAGCATGGCAGTGTAAAAAGACCACGTATCAGAAAATAGAAGCAACACGACCTAATAAAAAGGCGAAAATGTTTCTAAGCCGTCATTTTTTGAAAAACGAATTATTTCTGTTATTGTTATTAATTGGTCTTATTTTATTTAAGCACTGTGGGCTGCTCTTTTGCATAAAATATGCTACGTAAATAAAGTTATTATTATTATTATTATAGAATTTGATATAATTTAACATTTATTTTCATCTTTGACCTCGGAGAGCCAAAGTGCTACACATATCCACATCCAATCAATAATACCATTAAAATTGTAGACGTGCATATAAGACGACAAATACTACGACTCCTTTAAAGGCGGTCGACTGTTTGTTCTAAAATAATGTAAATACCACAAATACCATAATTGCTAAAATAGGTAAGCGAAGGCGGAAGTAGTCATCACTCGGATACTCTCGGCATGGCTGCCCGAATGCCCCACGTGCCTCTCCGTATCGGCCAATCACAACGACGTGAGTCAGCGGGCGAAGAAACGGACCAATGACGTTGCGAGTCGTGGAGTTACAGTTCAGGAATGCGGCTCGTCAACAATAGTTAGCTTTCGTTCCTCATCAGCTGAGCTGGAGCTGTTGGGCGGTTCACCGGAGTGACCATACACCGTTTACAGCAGTTCCAGGTATGTTAAAATTTTCTTGTTCTTGTTCTTGTTCTTTAATAATAAGAGCGTTTCCTTTCTTATTACGCGGTAATTACATCGTATTAATAGCAAACATACTGTACCCTTTTTCTTAGAAGTAGTCTGTTTCTCCCTCCTGTTCCACCAAAACATTGCGTTGACGTAGTTATTTTACGCCTGTGGCCCCTCTCTGTCAATTACTGCAACGTCATGTGTCGTTTAATTACTAGTTGATACCCAAGGCCTTGCTTTCAATGGGTTTCTGCACAACAGAGAGAAACGTTTGTCGCTGCTAACCGAATTGTCAAACTTTTCCACCCTAAGCTTGGCTGTTGACACGGCAAAAGGAGCAATATGGCCACGGCGCAGTCGGTGTTGCTGCTTGCAGTGAATATTCTGCTCATATCAGAGTTCATCCTGGCCAAGAGGGACTACTACGACATCCTTGGGGTGCCCAGAGAAGCCACTGAGCGCCAGATCAAGAAGGCTTTCCACAAACTGGCCCTCAAGTATCATCCTGACAGAAACAAGGACCCAGACGCCGAGGCAAAGTTCAGAGAAATAGCAGAGGGTGAGTGAAGAGTGTTGTCTTTCATTATGGGAAAATCTTTGGTTTTGATCACTAAAATCATATGATTCTATGTAGCTAACTCATATGTTGTCATCATGATTCTTTCCTCCAAGATCTTAAATTTGTCAAATTATTTTAGGAAGTGCTTTGTTAAATGTAGGCACACTACGAAAATTTACTATTTTTCATAAAAAATAAATGGAAGCTGAAGTTATTTTCAACTTGCATTGTCTGCTACGGAAGCTGAACCTTAAATAACAAATGTTATTTCCAAATCCACGGATGTGAAAATTCAATGATTTTATCTTGTTGCCTGTAACACACCTATGTTGCTACTGTAACAACAACACAATGGCTGACGGAGTTTGTTTTGTTTCTGTCAGCATACGAAACACTGTCAGATGAAAAGAGACGGCAGGAGTACGACCAGTTTGGCCACCGACCGTCCCCAGGGGAGGGAGGAGGAGGCAGTGCCAACTTCCAACAAAGCTATCAACCCTTCAACTTTAATTTTGATGACATTTTCAAAGATTTTGACTCGTTTGAGCAACAGTATCAACACCAAAACCACCACTTCCACTCCCATGCTCACGCTCACGGTCACGCTCACGCTCACGCTCACTCCCATGCATACGCTCACTCCCATGCTCACGCCGGCGGCCACGAAAAGAAACACTTTGACAGTCACTTCCAAGCCCACCAAGAGGCCATGAATCGGCAGCAGAGACAGTTTCAGGGGAACTTCGGTGGAGGAATGTTTGACAATATGTTTGAGGACTTGGAGAAGATGTTCTCCTTTAACACTCAAAGAGCCGACGGCAGCAACACTTTCCAGGGCTCAGGAAAACAGCACTGCAGGACAGTGACCCAGCGAAGGGGGAACATGGTGACCACCTTCACCGATTGCTCCTGAGACGAGACAAAGGGCAGGCACTTGGGACGCTGCTGAGTTTAAGCTTTTAGTTGTGGTTTTGAAATTGGACGCTAATTTAACACTTGGTCGGTAAAAATGTGGCTTGCGTCGCTTTGGAAATTATGATTTGTAATTCGCCTCTGCGAACAAATATACGAGTGGGCCTGATAAATGGCCGCTTCAGAGCAATAACTCATTTAATATGTAGTTTATTATATTGTAATGACTCTTCAATTCATTCATATACCTCCACATTATTTAGCTATTGAGTTCATTTTCACTTTGTATCAATTTTCCTCATATTACCAATGAATCTCAGCTGCAGCCTAGTTTATAATATTCTTTGAGGTTTCTTTGAGGCAACAAGACTAATTTAACATCGTAATGCTGTGGTGACACTGCAGCTGTCGAGGCCATATTGTCTTGTTGCTGAATAATGGTTTCATACCAGCCAGGGCTATAAAGAGATCTACTTGGTAAATATATTCCATTGTTCCCAAGGATACTGTACTCTGCAAATGTGTCTTTTCATTTAGGTGTAATTAATTACCATTAACATTCGAAAAAAAAAGTTTATATCATCTATAACCTACCCTTTCACTTGTGTCAATCACGTAATAGGACTTGCATCATCTTTTGCTGTGAAAATGAACCTTTATATTCCCTCCCTAGTTCTCCATCATCAACTGTTACCTCGTTTTGGTTTGTTCCTGCAGAGTTACATCTACCTTAAAATATCAGAGCAGGAAATGAACATCAGTGCCACGCCAAATGCCGGTGTACATCACTCTTTATTTTGTGACTGATGAATTCAGAGACATCAGGCAAGAGGAGCTGAATGGTCTGAAATATTTCTTTCTCTGATCAGAATGTGCAATATTTGGCACTTTTGTTCTTTATAGACGGTGCTGTGTTAATGTCATCGTCCAATGTCTGCACTTTGTGGGTGTGTGATTGTGTGTGTGTGTGCATGAACAGAGTGATATGACTGTTCATTGGTTGCATACAATGTTGAGAGTGAAATTAAAATTATATATCAAGAACTGAAGCTGCTCCATGTTTTGTATTGATTAGCTCGATCGGGTTGAACACGGCGATGAAGCAAACGATAGATGTGATGTGTATCCCATAAAATGTGTCTTATTGAGGTATCATAAACTGTGATTCCTCACCAAAGCAGTACAGGTGGGACTATACAAACTGAGATGTAGTATAAAGAACGCAGTGTGCATAATGATCCTAATATCAAGTTGTGATTCCAGAAAGCTGCAGTTCAAAGCCAAGGCCTGTGGAGAGCGCTCTTTCACAGAGAAGGCCTCAGAGAAGTCCATGCAACACACAGCATTAAATTTCAACCATCTGTAAAAAGAAACTGTTAAAGCAGGAGCAGAAACAATCTTAAAATGATAAATATGTGACAAATACAGCAAATTGTATAAACCTTCCTTTCAACATTTGGAAATCTAAATTTGCAGGACATTTGAGGGTTAAAAGCGCAAAACGAAATGGAATGGAAGTAATAAATATCGGTTTCGGTTTAACTTCCTTTTCTGTTGTTTTCTCTTTTCATTCAATATCATCGTGGGATAGTCACATTTTTTTAAAAACAACCAAACAATTTATTAACCATTTCAGGTTGTTTAGATTTAACAATATATCATTGCATTACAGGTCACATGCACACTGTTGGATGTGAGAATTTTCCAGGACTTCCCTGCATGCATTTTAAGCGTTAAGATTCTCTCCAGCGTGTCATATTATTTAAATTCATGGGGGTCCATTAGTTTCAGTCATGGCTATCTAATGTTTTAAAATTTGAATTGTGATTAATCACATGGTTTGTGTTGTTATTTGGGAATAATGACAATTTATATGCTCACTTCTTACCTACCTTTGCAAGAGCTGCAGTTGTAACTAAGCATAAAGTGATAGAACGAGTTTAGATGAACACAGCTCAATTCAGTGACAGTGAATAAATGAATGAATGAATGTGATCCTGTGGATTATAACACCAACAAATTCACCATTGTGCTGGCTCATTCCTCTGTTGTCCCGCCCCTCCGGCTGATGCACAGCTGATCTGCTGATGGAACTCTTGGAGGTGGGGGTGGGGCAGCAGTGTTGAATCAAACGCAGCTCTATCTGAAGCTCCTCCTACCTCCTCCTCTTCCACTTATAAGAGTCCCTTCCTCTTCCAGGTCATGTTGTGCTTGCTCGTTCGGCTGCTTCTCTCCTGATCCTGTGTGAAATCCAGCATGGAGCCATCAGTCACACTCAACAACGGAGCAAAGATGCCTCTCGTGGGTTTGGGAACGTGGCAGGTAAGGCTGCAGTTTCAAACCCATCATGCATGTGGTTGTGCTGATTTTCTCACAGGAATAAGATTACATACTGATAGAAATAGAGGCAGCACACATGAGGTGAGGATCAGCACCTCATGTGTCCCAATTCTTCGGGTACGCCAGTCTGAAAAATCCACTCTGACAGAGGGATGGAGTTGCAAAATGTTATTTAGATGGATCTCTGCGGGAAGCTGACTTTGTAAACTAACAACCCAAAGGGCGAAGCGGAAAAGCTAACAGAGGCGGTGAAGCTGGCCATATCTACTGGTTACAGACACATCGACAGTGCTTATGTGTACCAAAATGAGGCGCAGGTCGGGGCTGGAATTCAAGCCATGATTGATCAAGGAGTGGTCAAAAGAGAGGAGTTATTCATCGTCAGCAAGGTGCAGTATATTGATTATTTTATTAACAATACTCTGCTTTTGTCTCCTAATTTTATGTGTTTATTTTCTCGTCTTATGTTTAGCAAGTGAATGGAAAAAGAAGTTTTGAATATAAATCTTCTTGTTTTCCGTAGTTGTGGTGCACGTTCCACCTCCCCTCTCTGGTGAGGAAAAGCTTTGAAAAGACGCTCCATGATCTGAAACTGGACTACGTGGACCTCTACCTGATGCACTTCCCTATGGGATTCAAGGTTGGCAAAGTGACATCATGCATTTGTAATGCCCGACCTGTCTCTGACCTCTGCCAAGGCGGCCTAGAACAATCAATGTTTTCAATGTTATCAGAAATTTCCAGTAGACCAAACATCCTCTGAAATTCTACATGTTCTCACACTGAGTATTTGATTTTACCCTCCGCAGCCAGGGGATGATCTTTTTCCTTCTGATGAGGACGGTCAGATCTCCCCTGATGACAGCAACTTCTTGGACACGTGGGAGGTAACTGATCGCGATCAAATAAACGTGTAAAGTGACACTTCTCGCAATAAGATGAGCACTAATGTCAGCGTTGCGCCGTGTGGAAAGGCGATGGAGGAGCTGGTGGACGCTGGGTTGGTCAAAGCCATCGGTATATCCAACTTCAACAAGGACCAGACTGAAGCCATACTCAACAAACCGGGCCTCAAGTACAAACCAGTCACCAACCAGGTGCAAACAGGACTACCCACGCACCATGAACGGGTCAGGGAATGCCCACAACGAGCTGACGTTTGTGCTTGTGCGTGTGTCTCCAGATCGAGTGCCATCCGTACCTGACCCAGGAGAAACTCATCCAATACTGCCACTCTCAAGGCATCCAGGTGACGGCGTACAGCCCACTCGGCTCTCCTGCCCGACCATGGTGAGAGGACACGTTATCGATCAGAAATCATCTTAAAGTCTTCCTATGATGCTGTAATTTTGTACATCTAGGGCAACATCGGACGAACCGTCTCTGCTCGAGGATCCGAAAATCAAGGCCATTGCCAAAAAGTACAACAAGAGTCCAGCACAGGTAAGAAAGAACGATGTCTTCATTTTGGAGAGACGGGTGGAGTTTATGAAGAATGATCAAGGACTTTTCACATCAGTAAGCCAGTGCTAACTGTGTCCTATAATCAGTAATCCTTACTTTGAGTGAAGATAATTTAAATTTCCCTTAAATTTGTCCTCATTCTAGATTTGTTGTGTATCATTTAATTCAGATTTTCTTCAGAATTCATCCTGATATAGTAGATGATAGTAGAGATTTACACTAGGACACCATCATTACTATGAAAATGGACCCATTGGTGGTTACCTCCATCTGTAGGGTTGGTGTCCCCTGCAGACAGATTCATTTAAAACGCTTTAGGACTGTCTGTGTGTGTTGTGTAACTTCTGATCTTTGTCCTGTTCGGTGCATCCCCGCTCTCAAAACAGGTTCTTATCAGGTTCCACATAGAGAGGAAAGTGGTTGTCATTCCAAAGTCAACGAACCCAGACAGGATCAGGAAAAATTTCCAGGTAACGTTAAAATTCTTTTTGCTCAGTCAACACACTCCAATTCAAACAAACAAACGTGTTGGAATTTCAGTTTTGCAATGTTCTATGTTCCATCTTCTGCAGGTGTTTGACTTTGAGTTGACTGAGGAAGAAATGAAGACACTGCTGAGCTTTAATAAGAACTGGAGATCTTTCTCCATGCAATGGTGAGCAAACAAACAACAAAACACAAAGACAAGCAGATCACTGAAACCCTGTTCAGTTCTGTTGGGTCTGCACCAAGTTCCTGGACATCTGTGGTCTCATTCCTTCTGCTAAGGCCCAACACATCTTCTTTTTCTCTCTTCAGGGCCACAAAGCACAAAGACTTCCCACTGAACACAGAATACTGATTCATCTGACCACTCAAGTACAAAATGTATGGAAGTGAAGAAGTTTCCGGCTGGACTTTGACCAGACATTCCATTCTACTAAAAAACCAACTATTTTGGTATGAAACACCAAGACCTGGAAAACCTATTCATCAAGCAAATCTTTTTGTACCCATTACCCACTGACATAATTTTTTCTGCTGTTTAACTAATTTTCTGTTGCCATAACTGAAAATGTAATGATGTGAATTCAGTGGTTTTACTGATCCAGTCTTACATCTTTACATCGGATCAGTGTTTAATGAAATGATATACCTATTAACTTTGACACAGCGTGCTTTGTCAAAATTTGTTACACCATAATCAAGCTGTAAGGTTTCATATGGAGCAGATAAAGCACTGTTATCAAAGCCTCCATGCAGTAAGTGCTGAAAAATGGGAACCAACCAAATTCATCGAAATAGTGCCGAGGGGTCAAATGACTATAATAAGCCAAGCGCTAGGTCAAATAAAGACACACTGACACCGTGGACCAACGTGTCAATAGTAAATTTATCATTCATTGGTAATTTCTCACCTGTAATTTCATTTTGTCGCCATAAGGCAAAAAACCTGGTTCATTTTCAGGTTACAGAGTAATAAAAATTTGATCTATGACGGTTCTTTTGTAGGGAATTATAGAGTCTCTCCAACAGCAATGTTAAGTCAGTGCTTCTTTACACCTCCGAGTTCTATAAAGTGGTGAAGAAGGACAAGCGAAAGATTTATGGCATCCACAAAAGTCAAACCTTGTCCCTGATGAGGAATTATATAAAAAGATCATATCAGAGTGAATATCTCTAGAGATAAGGGTATGAAGATTTAGTTGACTTAGGCACGAAGAAGAGGAAGACCACCTGACAGAGTCCTGTCAGGGCTGAGCTTCAAGAGGTGAGATTTTCGAGGCTCAGGCACCGGGTGAAGAATTATAGCATCCTCATGTCTCTCACGGGACAAAGAGGATAACACAAGTAAGTATGATGGTTCTGTGAGTGAAAAATCTTAATTCAGCATACATATTGTCCCCACTCAAAACAGCATGTGATGACAGCATGAGAACACGGTCTAGTCACGGCAGAATGAATCAGCATGCATTGTGTTTGTCTTTAAACCCACCATGGGGTCAAATTCTCATTCTCATTCTTGTCTTTAGTGCCCTCTAGTGGACAGTATTCAACACTTATTTGCTCATCTTTCAGGGCTGTTCAAGACTTTATTTTTTATAGTTTTAACAAGCACAAAATGTCAAATGAAATTAGAACATAGGAAGTATTTTGCTGTCATAAATGCAACTGAATATGTTATGTGCTACAAAAATGTAATTATGCAAGAAGTCAAGAAGTACCAAAAAATTGTAAATATATAACAGGTGGGTTTCCTCTAACATTTCATACTACAACCTAAAAACATATGAATATAACATGTATGAAATCTGCCAATCTAATTGCTAGGAAAATGATTCCACCTGAAGGTACGTGCTTAATACTAGAGTTGTTCCGATACCAATACCAGTATTGGCAATGCGTCCGATACCGCCGAAAAGTCTATGCACCGATCTGAAACCATGTAATTTTATTTCACTTTGCTCCATTCAGCCCTCTTAATGTTACAAACAGGGAACCAATTTTTCTTCAGCTGAATGACTAATACAAATTTGTGGCTACATTTATATCAAACTAGATAATAAACGACATTCATTATTCTCTGTATGTTTTTGTTCATGATTTTTCCAAGGATTTACGGAAAAAATCACCATAACTAGCAGGAGAAACAACTCCAAGTGTCACAGAGAGGCTGTACATTACCATTACTCTATTTGTTGGGCCAAGAGTCGGTCCAAAAGGTTTACACCGGCATTGGATAAGTACTCTGTATCGCCCGATACCCAAAGTCCAGGTATCGGAATCGGTATCGGAAAGTAAAAATGGTATCGAAACATCCCTGCTGAACACACAACACACATTTAGATTCTTTAGAGGATCGTCAAAAAGTGCTACGTAAAAAGGGGAAAAGACATACTGTCTGTAACTGCATCATCTCACATTGAGTATTTAAAGTAGTAACACTAAGGAGTGTGTAAAACATAAGTGCAAAACTGATGTACTCTGTAACATCCCTACACTAACTGTTCAAACTACTGCAAAGAGCCAGAAACGGAGCAAACTCCAGGATCCACCAGAATCCAACGGCAACCTGGACTCTCATCTCAGAATTCAGTATTGAAAGGGTAGTCCTTGTGCTTTAGGCTCCTATTGTAAAAAAGGGAAGAACGGCTGTAAAACACATGACTTGCAAATACATTTTTACATAACAGCGAGTCTGCGTTCCAAAGTGGCACATCAAACATGATTTGAAATGAGTGAAGTCTGATTAAGGACACATTCTCACCATTGCATGGGACAGCATCTCCAGTTCCTGTTGAATCTCAATATGGTCTGCATGTCCTCCTCAGTCAGCTCAAAGTCAAACACCTGCAACATTTAAACAAGAGACTTCACGTGTGAAGTAGATTATGGGCTAATCTCAGAAAATATCTGAAAACATTCTCAGACGGCTAATTACCTGAAAGTTCTCCTGAATGCGTTCAGGGGTGATGGACTTGGGAATCACGACCAAGTTCCTCTGGATCTGGAAGCGGATCAGGACCTGCGATGGTAGGGAGAGCAGTTACGCATGAAGGAGTCATGTGATCAGAGGTCACAACTTCAGAGTAAAAACAAGGACAGAGGAAAGGAGTCCTCAGAAAAGGAAGATTACATTATTCTAATGTCATTTCAGTTGGATCATTTACAGGTTTCATACCTGAGCAGACGTCTTCTTGTACTTCTCAGCGATGGCCTTAATTTTGGGGTCTTCCAAAAGGGAGGGGTCTTCCGGTTTAGCCCTGGCAAAAAAAGGTGTAACAACATTCAAAACACTTCCACATTTTGATGCACAATATACAGTAGAACAAATAAGGTGACATCTGGAGCCAACTAAGGAACTAAAAGTGTCAGGTTTACAAATTCTTAATATTTTCAAGAAAATGACATCCATATGTCTCTCAAGTAGTAGCATTCTGGATATTTACTGACCAGGTTCACAGGTCATAGATCAAAGGAACACAGGAAAATTTCCTTTAGTTTGCTAATTCAGTTTAGTTATCTGCAAATAGGCCCAGTTTCCTCTGGAAGTCTGAACATCAGAGCCAAAAATGTTTGTATTTTTCAGGGAACCTGGAGCCATAAGTGTCCATTCAAAAGCATATGGACCATTTAACGTCAAATAACTCCAAAAAGCTGAGACTTACAAAAAAACCCCACCAGTGACCAGGTTTGGACATAAATCACAGAAAATCATGATTTTTTTTTTTAGAAGTGAAAGCGAAATCGAGTATTTACCACAACCTAAAGAAGTCAGATTATACATGAGATCCAACAATCATCACCTTCAGTGCAACATTATACAAATAAAATATTACAAGTGATTATGTCAGACCAACTGCATCATCGCTGACTACGTGGATGGGGCCGTCTGAAAATCGGGACAACGTGAGCAAAACCATACAGAAAAAGAGGAACTTAATCATGAGTTGAAACTAATGATCAAACAGGATTGACAAACACTACACCCACAGTTTCCCACAGCCTGTATGACCCACATTCTACAGATTCTAGGAGTGGGTGCTCTCGCCCAGTATGTGATTGTGATTTCTATAGGTGACTAACCATGGTCTGTCAGGGGAGCCCAGTGGGCTGTAAGCTGTCACCATGATGCCCTGAGAGTGGCAGTAGCTGATCAGCTTGTCCTGGGTCAGGTATGGGTGGCACTCCACCTAGTGGGACAAACAGAGAATTCTTAGGATATACTGAAACAAATGTCTCAGTCAAAATTCTTATATAGGCCAAGTATGTTTCAAAAAAGAAATGTGTGTGTATTACTTCTCAATAGAAAAGAGAGGAAATAAGTACAACGAGAAAAGTGGCAAGAGCAAAACTGTGAGATGACAAAAAAATAGCCATGAGACACACACAAACACACATAGTTCTTACATGAAAAATATATACACATATCCAAATCTGTGGGTCTGGTAGCTGAGAACAGATTTGAGGTTTTTGGCACCGGCAAGGCGTGTTAATTAATTTTCGAAGCTATGTTCTCCAATATATCATTGACTGACATATTATTAATACAAGGAGAGATTTAAAGCATAAAGTAAAAAAAAATCAAACCAAATGTGGTAAACAAAGGAAAAAAACCATTATCTGTGTTATGATTTTATATTATCATACAACTATGTGGCTCTGGAAAATTGAATATTTGTTAGCATTCCTAGCTAGCTAGAAACTAGCATTGCCTTCTCCTTGTTACCTACCAGTATGTGTCAGATTTTCACACTTGAATATGTCAGGTGATCAACATCAACATCCCAAAGATGGATTCAATCTCACGTTTAACAATGGAACTATGGAGATGTGCCATTTAACATGAAATACTGAAATAGATACTATTATGTAGCTAACTAGCTTGTTTGACTCTGCTGCAAACAGCAGTGCAGTTGCTAGGCTAATGCAGAGTAACAGCGACAGGATTATTTTTTTCAGCAGAGGCTTGTAATTAGTACTAAACCCATTGAAAATTATTGTGCTGTCTAAAATTATTTATTTCCATTGTGATTAGCCGTACAATAAGCGGGATAACTCTTTATTATTTGGAGATTATTATGGAATAAGCACAATAAATATTATCACTAACTTACAGTAGAAACATATTATAGTCATAACAAATAGTCGGCAACATCTAAAAGGATAAATTAGCTAATATTCAATTTATAACTCTACTTTATGTGTGTTTTTTTATAGTGGAAAGGGCCAGAAGCACAAAAGCGTAGTACATTTGACGGATAATGGTGCAGTAATTGAATAGAAAAAAGAACAAGACAAAACAAGACACTAATGATAACAGATGGTTCTGGAAAACGTAAAACATATAAGGTCAGTGCAGCTAATTGTTGCTGCCTAAAGGAGAACTGTTGTGACACATTACGAATGAAGAGACATTTATTTGTCAGACCCGGCAGGAGAGGACAGATAATGGCGTTAAAGCCCTGTGCCCTTTAGGAACAACAGCAACAACGGTGGACTCAACCACAAAGCATTGAAAAGCCTATATATGTACAATGAACAACAGGGTGGAAACGTCCCTTTGTGTACCTGGTTCATGACAGGCTTGTGTTTGAGGTCTGGTTTGTTGAGGATGGCTTCCAGCTGATCCTTGTTGAAGTTGGAGACTCCAAGAGCTCTGACCAGACCAGCATCCACCAGTTGCTCCATTCCCTGAGGAAATTGGCCATAAAAACATTTAGCCAGTAGATATCATGGTAAATGGACTGCATTTATATTGTGCTTTTATCCAAAGTGCTGTACACTGTTTGCCTCACATTCACCCATTCATTCACCCATTCACACACCGACAGCCGAGGTAACCATGCAAGGCCCACTTGCTTGTCGGGAGCAATACAGGGTTAGGGTCTTGCTCAGGGACCTTCGACATGGACGGGTGGGGATCGAATCAGCAACTCCTTCGATCACTAGGCGACCACCCTACCACCTAAGCCATGCCGCCCATATCCCATCAGTCTCCACAAAGGCCATAATGGTGTTCCTCAAAAATCCTTCATGTTGTCAAAATCTCATCAAATTCAGCTTTGTTTCCTACAATTCACAAATGTCGGCCCATTTCAAACTTCACTTTCCCATAATAATTCAGTCCCTTGATTTATTCTCTAAACTTTTTACATTTGTTGAGCTAAAACGGTCAAAAACAAATGGTGACCCTGTTGAACTCACTTCCCATGTGTCCAAGAAGTTTGTGTCATCATGGATGGTTTCTCCTGCGTTGTTCAGAGGAAAGAGATCGTTTCCAGGCTGCAACATGCCACAAACAGTAAACAAAAACAGTTCGACATTTTTCACACATCTGGGTAGGACAAAATGCATCGTCGTACCCACCTGGAAACCCATGGGCCAGTGCATTAGATAGAGATCCAGGTAGTCCAGTTTAAGGTCACTCAATGTCTGCCGGAAGCCAAGTGTCACCTGAGCCTTCTCATGGAAAGTGCACCACAGCTGTGAGGATATCAAGGACATCGGTGATCTTGGATAAAATGGAGCAACAATATCATGGGTCCAACTCTTCACACACACACACCTTACCTTGCTAACTACAAAAAGATCCTCTCTATTGACCACCCCATCGTTGATCATGGCATGGATGGCTTCGCCCACCTCTTCCTCGTTCTTGTAGATGAGCGCCCCATCGATGTGTCTGTACCCTGCAGTGATGGCTACTTTGACTGCCTCTGCAACCTTCCCTTGAGGGGACTGATACAGACGGGGTTGATGAGTTCATCTTAACTGCCTGCGTTCATTTACATGTCAAGGTGTAATAGATATTGACTGACAAAATATTAAAATAATGATTAAATATCGAAAAGGTGAGTAAATACTTTAGTGCTGGTTATGCATGTTCTTAATCTGCAAACCCGCAGCTGTAATTACTCACTAGTAATTTAGCAACATTGTGCTAACTGCCACCATGGAAACCTACTGTAGTAACACACGGGGAGGCTACTACTTTTGGTAAATACTCCTTGGTGTGCTTTTATGTGTGCAAATAGCATTTAAATTGAATAACAAAGCAATGAGAACAGGACATGAAGATCAGAGACAGTAGGCTAACTTTAACATGGATATTCTGAGGTCTAATCGCTGGTAAACGAAGAAGTGAAGGAATGAGGGAAAGATCCAATTTCATATTCCTAAACTTTTCCGTGAGTTCACGACCATATAAACCGTGTTAACGAGAGTTTTTATCTCAAAATATCCCATCTCTGAAGTAATGACCACTATTACATATGGGACTAGCGTCAGAACATACGTTGCCGAAAAACCCCTCCAGGAAGACCGGAAAAACGTCCCACAAATGTACATATTAAGGTGTAAACAACAAGAAGGAAGAAGCCGTGGGAAGCAGTACTCCTTCAAATAAGCCAGACGTAACACATCAATCCATATACAGAAGCTACATGGGTTGGATTGTGTGGCTATTTTGAGATTCGGCATGGTTGGTTAGAAATAGAATTGAAACAAAATAAACGCACCTTCCAAGTTCCAAGCCCCACGATGGGCATTTGTGCTCCGGTGCTCAGTGTGACTGATGTCGCCATTGCGCGAAATTACGAGAAATGTGCAGAACCGGTTTGAGGCGAGCTCTAGCCGAAGAGCGAAGCGTACAGCCAGCAGTGGGACAGTGGGATCGGCAGTCGATTAGTCGTGCCTTATTCATTCTGATGAACGGGGTGCAGGAGTCACAATCAATCAATTCTTCTTCTTCTTCTTCTTCTTCTTCTTCTTCTTATTAATAATGGCAAAATGTCTTTAAATTGCTTACCAGTTGAGATTTTTAATAAATTAAGTGAACCAAGCCTTTTTCAAATATTAATAAAAAAATAAATAAAGTTGAAATGTAAAGCACTTTTCTAACGGACAGGAAAATAACGCCATACTTAGTGCATAGCGGAGCTAAACTGGACCAGTAATTAAAATACTTGGCGACGAAACAAATAAAATATCATAATGACCACAGAGGAAAAAAACCCAAAAATGTTTAACAGCTAATTTTAAGTGATTGTTATTTAATTGGGCCAGTTAAAACACTTCAGGCCCGATGAGCGTTCCCAGAACACATACACACACACACACTCATACATATACACATACACATAAATTCGGGAAAAGAGGAAACGTATTCATTAGTTCCCACAGTCTGCCACCAGGGGGTGCTATTACTACACTCACCAATAGGGGACACACTCATCCAAAGGGAAATCATGGCGTTTATTTTTATTCACCATTCTGGGGAGAAAGAAACTGAAATTTCATATATTATGCGAACTATTTGTATAATCAGAGTAAGATTTTTCCAAGTGGAAGACTATTGGAGTTTGCCCTTTGGTAATAAAGAAAAAAAATATTACGTGGTATTTTTGAATTTTGGTGTGTCATATTTTCAATATCTTAAGAACTGCATACACTTGAAATAGTTTTGAGTAGAAAATCAGCCTTGGAATCATTGTCTGATGAAGAACAACAGGAGTGAGAGAGCTCACCCAGGGGTTTAGTTTTTCTCTGGTTAAGTTTTAAAAAAAAATCATTTTTATGTTCACTTTGTTTTATTTGTCTTTTACTTCTTAATAATTAAAATTACACTCAACACATAATGCATAATGACAGTGAAAGTGAATATGGTGATCATTATTGTTCAGCCTTAATTATAATGGTGAAATATTATCACAGTGATGAGCATCATAGTAATTGCACTCACACAGATCCTACACAGAGAGGAGAGGCAAACCCCAAGAGGACCGAGCGAGAAAAAGGAGTACAAGGTGTCTTTTAGCCAGAATCAGATAAAACCTCACAGACCTTTAACGGAGCCATTCAACATTCTGAGCAGAAGATAAGAGAGGAAGACGAGAGCGATATGAAAAAACACACAAAGGGAAAAGTTATGGGCGCCAGCAGCTGCTGTGTACCTCACAATGGCTCTTGCAAAAGTTTGTGTCTCTTCTGATCTTCTCCCAGTTGGACGCCCGCTTTTCAGGCCCAGTCTCCTCTGATCTAACTTCAGACATTTGGAGGGCCTTTTGCCAGACTGGAAACCGTCAAAGTAGCCCAGGAAATCAGACACCATCGCATGCTGTCATGATCAAAGAGCCACAGGTAAACCAGACGACGAAACAGCCACATACGAATGATATCTAAAAAGGAAGGGGGGGCATTTTCATTTCCTGTGGTCTTATTTTGCGTCAAATGCAGAATGATAGCGTTCTGTCAGAGATGGTGCATTGATTACAATAAAGGATAAGAAAAAGGAACAGACACCTGAGAATACATCTGAGGGGACAAGTGTCTTAAATCCAAACCTTTGGACTGAGTGTGGACCTAAAGGGAGATTCTGCCATTTTTAAACATTTTGCTGTAGTTCAGCCCATAAAGAGCCTGCACGGAATTCTTTTACATAAATGTGATACTTGTTTTTTTGTTGTAAGTTGTAGCATTTTTGAGAAATATGGCATTCATTACCAGGTCCACAGACTTCAGAAATGACGCTTGTACATTTTCTCAAATAACAGAAGTTATGTCGCCACAATAAAAGCTAAACACATTTCCTGGAATCCAAAATAGAACCGTGTTATGTTATAATGATGTAATGCCTTGTAAAATCTAATTTCTTTGGGTACACATTGCATGTATATTTTCCTCTACCTTCTCTCAGGTACTTCAAGTTACAGAGTGTAAGCTGTGAACTGATGTGATGATTATAGGATGGCAATTGATGAAAAATATACACTTTTAAGATGAAATTGTCACAAAAAAAAACCACATTGACATGACCGCTCTCATAACTTAATGCAGGGATGAAAAAATTGTCAAAATTGAAGTTTAGGGTTATGTTACCATAGACTGTCATGGGATCATCTGCACACAAAAATTAACTGGAAATGCAAACGCAGACCACAATGACACAAACACACACACACACCCACACACACACACACATCATTATGGTTTTAATGAACGGTCGGTGTGGTGCTGCTGTTCAGACTTTCATCGTCCCAGCATCAGATCAGACATTCCTCCATGAAAACCCGACCTGTCCTGGGGAGATCAAACACCTCATTCCACCATGGCCTTTGCTCCTTCTTCTCTCCACCTCTCATCTGTCCATTGGCCTCGGCTCTCCTCTTATTCTCTGTTTCTTTCACAGTGCCTTGGGTCATAATCTCCACCCATAAATCTAATGTCAAGTGTCAGCTCCTGCTGTGTTCACTCATACGCTTGCATTCCGCACATTCTGTCTACAGAACAATAACAAGGTCAGGGAGATAAACTGGTTCGTTTATCATAATGTATCACAAGATATGAAAAATCTTCTCAAAAAGTTAATTTGGAATGATGGTATGTGTTCCTACAATGGCAGCAGCTGACAAATAACATTACTGCCTGGGAGAGGAACATATATTTTCCTGGTATTCATGAGCTATTACAGAACAAGAACAAGAAAGCTGCGGGTCTGCCGCAGCTTGGAGATTGGAAATTCAAAAATATCTATTTTGTTCACAGAATACTCATAAATTCTTTCACTTTTACATATACCAGGAACTGGCAACTTACTATAATGAATACTCAGCCTACTACCAGTACTGCACGGTGATAGAATCAATACAAGATCACAATGGAGCAAACCTGTAGATGTACAATATAAGAATAAACACATCAATAAATAAGGATCTGAACGACATAAATGCATGCAGTGACACACTCACACACACACACACACACACACACAAAGCCTTGGTGTCTCCTCTCTGGCCCCTCAGACGTGTTTTGGTTTTTGGCTTGATTAACCACTTAGTTCCCTCACTCGAATAAAGATTGCAGGAAAAAGCGAGTAATGAAGTGCTGTTGAATTTGCATTCCTGAGAGCGTTGGCAGACACCTTGATTTCAGCGTGCCTCTGCTGTTTGTTCTCCGTCGAGAGACGTCTGCTATTTCAGCTGTAACGCGTAACAAGTGTCCATCCAACCTCCTCCATATTGCTCCCTCATCAACCTAACTGCAATGAATAAACACAATCAATATGCATCTGAAGGGGGATTATCTCTCAAATGTCCCCTGATGGGTTGTTCATCACTGTCATTATGCAGATTACAGGGTGAACATGTATGCAATGTCAGAGCCCTTTCCTTTCCTTCCTCCCTTTCCTTTCAAGAATCTGAAATTACAGCAACATCATTATGTCTGGATTTGAAAGTCAAGACTCGTTCTGACCTTGACAACAACCATCAAGTTTACTGAATCTCTAACTTATTTAATTTGTTCAATTGACAGACAGCAACGATTATGTAACAGGATGACTTGCCAGAATCTGTGATTATTTTGTTTGGACATGTAGGGACAGTTTACGTACAAACTTCCTTTTGCACTCTGTTCCAGAGCGCCAAAAAAGAGGAAACTCAATTTGGTTTAAATCTATGGTCCTTTCTCTTGTCCCTGTTTCCATCACTGATGGGCCAGCAATAGCAGGAAGAGTATCAAGTACCTTTATTTGACGATTTGGATTTTATGCACTTTAAAAGTAGAGTAGAGCTGAATATTACAAGAGGATCTGAACTCCTTAGCCTCCAAACTTCAGGTAATTACTTTTTTTTTGTCAATAACAGTGAGATGCTCTGAAAATGAACATCTAAGAAGATGATTTTAGGGGGACTTGTACTCTGTCCCGCTGCTAATTTACACTGATAATAACACAAGATGAAGACATTACAATCTAGTACTTTCTTAACCAATGCTGTCACATTTTCTGAAGCTGATGTCTTTAAACTCCCTCGACTGTTTCTTTTAATTAGGCTGTAATCTGGCACTGACTGTGACATCATTACCAAACCTGCCATAGTTATTAGGAATATTTGTTGTTGCTGCTGTCAAAACTGCAAGGGAAATTATGATTTTCTCTGCATTTATTTATTTGTGTATAAAATGACAGATTAAACAGTGGATTGAAATTGGATGTAGATATGAGATAAGAGTCCCCCTTAAAATTTTAAGAAAGAAGGCATGGCATCATCATACTTTAAATCAGGTAGGAAATATGCTATCACCTAATGTGTAGCTATGACAACGCTGACTCAGTAGTAGAAAAGGGTCATCACGGCAATGACATAATCACTGTAATAACAGAATTTGCATGATAAATCTTTGTTTGTAAAAGTGTGGCAAAACCGCTGCTCTTTATTTGTTGTAGCTTTTGTAAATGCATTTCTACAGTTTTTTCCAACATGGTTTCCTTCATCATTTCGATGCTAAATATAACAATGGATGGAAATTCATTGAAAGTGTTTATATGACAATTACTCAAGTGGTATTTGCTGCTTTCCATACTAATGTGTATTTATAAAAACAGGTATAAATGTAGTTGTTATTATTCTGCAGCACTGAGATGGCAGCATGCTTTGTTCCTTAGTGTCAAATTTCTGCAGCCAAAACATTATGAAATCACAATGACACAGCAGGACAATCCTCTCAGGAAGTTCCTCTCGTGGGATACTTCCTTGTTTTCATCACCTGATTGTAAGAAAAAACCCGACGAACTTCCTTTATTTTTGCACGCTCATCACGGGAATGTTGTTGTGCCTTTTTGTTCGTGTGGGGACTGGGAAGGGGTGCAAAATGTGTTGGCAGAATGTGGTCTATAGGCCACCGAGGAAGTGTGAAGTCCTCATGGGATGATGAGTCACTCTCATAATGATCAATTTAATAAGTATTGGTGTGTTGTCAGAGCATCTTCATGGAATCGGTCACAGAGTATCTCTTCATTTTGGGCTTTGGGGATGAGTAAACCTTTTTGCACCCCATTCCATGATGTCAGAATAGTCACTGTCACTGGCAGCGTGGAATAAGAGAGAGGTGCGCAGTGCTACAGAGGACAGGGTGCAAATTCAGAGTCGTGTGCATGATACTGGAAGTAGGACAGAGAACTGCATGACTGTTGCAATCTGACAGATGATTCTTATAGGTCATTCATGACTCATAACATGCCTTTGTGCTGACAAACAGTGACAAGAGAGCCACTTTATGACACATACACATACACACCACAGCCTAAGCACATATTTACATGTGTAAGTGTTTATATGCTGTAATTTAATCAGGAAATGGAAGCAACGGATCAATTCTACCAGTAGGAATACAATCGATATCAATGGGAACGTCATGGCAGCATCCGTCTTTGTTAGACTGTGGGGAGATGTCTATGCTACCCTCTAGTGGACAAAACCAAAATTACAATTTAGACTTTTTCAGCATCACACCCCGGTATTATATTCTGAGCCACAGCATTTAATGTTTGAATCAACTAAAGTAACTAATTAACCAACTAACTAAATAAATAAATACATAGATTTATTAATTAATTATTGGTGCACATCATTGAATAAAAGCTTCATAAGTCTACAATATTGCTGCCTATTCATTAAAACTTATTACTTTACCTACTAATTTCCTTAATTCATTTACATAATTTTGATTGATTTGCTGAAATTAAAGTTTTCGTTTGAGACACAGCAGCATGCACATGCAGTGAATTCAGAGTCTGTAGTAAAGGGCTGAGCCGTGAGAGCTAACGTGCTGGAAGAGTGTGTACATTGTGCGCTCTGAGGACTGACTTCAAAGTGAGACTCTGGTAACCTCCACTCAGTGGGAGGCCTTGTTCACTTCACTGACAGGCAGACGATGTGTGGTGCACACCCTTGACCAATGAAAAGTGAAAGTGAGTGTTCATGCACGGTCTGCAGCCTCTTCCTGAAACCACTGTGCTGTGGCTGATGGAGTCTGTCTGTGTTTGAAGTCACAACATGGATCTGATAGTCTTGAAGTAGACTCAAGTGGATATGAACGTTCTGTCTTGTTCTTAGAGATTTTTAAGGTCACGCACATGCATGTTTTACCTGTGTAACTTCCACATTATAGACATTATTGTTATGTATAATGATATAAACCACAGAGGCTCTTCAGAAAAGATTTGTGCTCTGTGCAGTTTTATGTGCAAAGTCTAAAAAACATGGTCCAGGTTAAAAATTGTAAAGGATGCTACAACTAATTAGCTATTAATAGTCTGTGCACTGTAAACTGTAAGAATATAGCAATTCCTTCTTAATGTATTGTAGCGATGGAAACAGTTGAGTTTTTTGTTAGTTTTGGGTCAAAATAATTTGAATGAAAACACCATAACTACACTTTACAATACAGTTAATACAAAAAGTATGACCTACCATATAAATCCAATAGGATGACCTAGACGGCATTCATCGCTCTAATCTTATGAGAATAAAAGTTAGTTCTACATGCTTTCATTCTATTGTTTGCATTTAGGTGTATTATCTGAAAGTAGCTGGTCTAATGCAGTTAGAGTTTATGGCTGAGAGGTAAGATAATGCATAGTCTGTCTCAATATTTACTTTGATTAATCCATGTGTGATTCCACATATACAGTAAGTGTGATCGGATTGCAATTAAAATGGCAGATTGAAATACAAATTCCTGTATCAGTGACCAGTGCTGAGTTCAGGACACATTTAGACTCACATGTTTCACAGCCTGAGAGGGGCCGATGTTAAGAAGATCTGGTGTGCCGGTGTGGTCACTGATAGAACCTGGATCTCCTCTCTGTCTGAGCTCCTCATCATTAGTTTGGCTCACTGACACACATCTTTAACACGAGGAGCAAAATGCTTACAGCGTCCTTGTTCCTAACGCAGCAAGACATCAGGAGGGACAATCGGAGAGAATTAGCAGCAAAAAAAGCAACTAAATACATACCAAAGTACATGAAAGCCCAGTAACAAAGCCCACTGTGGATGGGGAGAGAGAGAGAGAGAGAGAGAGGGAGGGAGGGAGAGAGATCTTGATGAAAATAAATCGTGGAGCTTAAAGGGAGGCAAGGGTTGAAGGGATTGGAGGTGATGATGAGTGGAGAGCTGTGCAAAGTCCAACATCTATGGGAAAGTTTTTAATGAGGCAGACGGTAGCTGCGTGCGTGTGTGTGTATTTTCAACTTTGACACAGACACTCGGAACATCCTCTGCATTGACACTCCAACCGTCCTGTCTGGGTGGGTGACTGTGTGTGTGTGTGTACTTCTGAGTGGATTTAGAGACAGAGATACTCAGGGGTTAACAGGATTTTAGTGACCAATGACTGACCAGTGCCGGGCCGAGCATTCGGAGGGACGCACGCGGGCTGATTTGAGCAATACAAAATATGAACAACTCCACCATCCAGCTATAAACACATTTACCGTCCTATTTGTGTTGGATGGGCTCCATCAGATTTACAAAGTGTGACATATGGGACCAGATCTGTAAATTAAGAGATCAGAGATTAAGAAGTCAATTCCTTCAAATCCTTCTAGAAACTTCCACATTTGAACTCTTGATAGGGGGCCCCCTGGAGTTTGCCCTGCCTCAAAACATACCCGACGACAGAGGACAACAGCACTGCCTGTTGTCTCCCAGCAGCCCTGAGCCGTTTGTACCGTTGTATCAGCAGTCCTAATCTACAAAGCAGCAGAAAGTCATGTCAGATCTTTTGTCACGTCTCAGATGGATTACAAGCGCGTCAAACGTGAGAATCACAGGTGATGCTTGTGCAACAACCAGGGATCGTAAAGTGAGTGGTGATGGTTATAGTCCACCTTTGGCATCATGAGGTATCATGAGGTCAGGGCATCCCATTGTTTGTAATGTGAGAGGACAATGACCAATAATGATTCCCATTGGATACAGTGAGCTACAGTAATTAACGTAGACAAAGAGGTCATTTCTGAAACTAAACAATGACATTTCTGTCATTATTCCACATCACCCAAGCATCAAAGCTGACTTTATAAATGACATTAAGTATTATGAACATCAGCAGAAGCGATTTAATTGAAGAGCTCCATGTCTATAATCCTAATTCACTTCCTTCCTTATTTCAGATTAAGCTTCCTGACACACACAAGGGACTCTTATTCCCTCAGTGACAATTACAAGATAGCTGCCTCCTCCTCTAAAGGCACCAACAATGTGTGTAGGAATGTAAACCCACTTATAAACACGTCCACACACACATCCTGTGTATGACGTGAGCACCCGATCGATCTGAATTTCTCCCTTCATGCCTTCATACCAGACCGTGTTTGTGGTTTAATACCTGACCGTCACCGTTCACACAAGACAATCTAATAAAATACAAATATTCCAGACGTTCTAGAAATTCTAGAAAGCTACATTTTTCATGATGGACGTTCACAGATGTTGCCAGATGGCGTACAAAAATATTAATAGCAGCCAATGGAGGCGTTGATTCTTTTAATGATAACACTTTTGGGGGGAGAAAAGTACATAAATTCATTTATCATTATTATTATTGTTTTTTTTTTGTTTTTTTTTGGTGAACATACCTCTGCATTATCACATACATGGCCAGCTTCATCTCAGGATTTATCTCGGTTTCAGCCATAAACCGTGTGACAACAGGGCCTGTTTCTCTCCAGCTCTTATTGTGCCTCATGCTCAGATGCTGTGACAATACTGACTTTGAATGTGGGGAAGTAACAGTGAAGTTACAGCTAAATGTTACACGTGGAAAGATGCTCAGACACTGGATGCTTCGTCACACTTGTATCAAACATGTCAGTGTTTTGGATGTAACATATCCATTCATCCACGATCATGTGTCCGGACCTAATCGCACACTACTGCTGGGTGACAAAAGCCCGGTTGAGTGATATTCTCATGTCTGTAAAACACTCTCAGTGTGTGTATCAAATAATTGTTATTTAACGAAGATGCCTAACAGAGAAGCTCTCAAACCACAGACAAAGAGCCAGGCTGAACACTCACAAACAAACCAGTTGTTCCAAATATGCAGACTAAAACAGGCATTTTTATAGGAATGCTGCAAGGTGGACAAATCACTTTCCTTTCCTCTTTTACAAAAAACGGCCTGGACAGAATCTAGAGCGGCTCGGTGAATTCTGGACAC
>OMNV01001698.1:52174-54674 GCA_900303265.1 Brotula barbata
GGGAAAGACATTGTGAGGTGCTGGTATGAGACATGGTATGACACCCCTGGGAAGAATGGTGATTAGGAAGCAGGAGGAGGATTGAGTGCACTCTAAGGCATTTATGTCTCTATGTGGACACCGAGTTGGTCACGGTATGGACGTCTGCGTGAGAAAGCCCGTGTGTATGTGTGTGTGTGTGCGTGTCAAAGATGTGTCCTTCACTTTGATCTAGCCGTTTCTGTTTTCTAGATTTTAGATAAATACCATCCATTTTCCGTACACTGAGTGGGTCATTTCTCTTCTCCCACAGATTATTAACGACGGGGAGACGTAATGACCGATAAACTGGATTCACCTCATTAGTGTCACTTGCTGACAGTGTAGCTGTTTTTACCTACGGTGTGAACCACGTATCTCTCACCTCTGAGAAACTCAGACAGGCCTCTAACTGATTTTCCTTAGTTCAGATTGAAAACCAGATTAGATTACCATCAACTCATCCTCTTTTCAAGGTCCCAACCTCTCTTTGTAACTGTCGCTTGCGTCCTTACTTTGTTTAAGTTTGCTGCATTTTTCTTTCTCAGTTCTCTTTTGGTCTTCATCAACACCTCTGTCTGATTTGCTGTAACTCTCCTAACAGCCTCCATGAAATTCAGATTAGCAGATTACAGCAGTATGAGTGGACAATCTGAACTGTTTAAGTGATTAGGTTTTGTGTGGATAAGATAAAGCAGAAAAGTGATCAGCGCCATTGTAAAAGGCCATTGTTCTCTGTTTGTTTACAATGGCTGCTTGTACTTACCTTAACTTTATTGGCCTAATCTAGCTCTCAAATCTCTCCTCCCTCTCTGATTTATACCAATCTCCTTACACTTACAACATCCACCCCCGCTGTCCCGTCTCATCATGAGAAAGGTGTTGGTTTCCTGTTTCAATCCTTGTGTTTTCACATAGAATTATTACATTTCATTCCAATTCTGATCATCATAATGGAGTCAGACTTGTTGCTACTGTTGGTGCAGTGTTTTGGTCCATGATGCTCCCTTTCATCACTCCGCCTGACCACTACCACAGTGCCATCGGGCCTTGAACCCATGCTTGTGCCTAATATAGCCATTCAACCTTAGCATCACCGAGGCCCCTGCGTACTCCGTGGTCCTTATGAGATTAATGCAATGGATGGGGCAGGTGTTTGCCAAAATTCCATTCCTATTTAAACCTCCAGGCCCATACCAGCAACTTAATCCTATTAGGCCTAATTGAGTGAAGTCGACAGTCTTTTTCAGTTAAACTAAGTTCATGCACTAATAGGATTCAAAAGCAGAAAAAAAGGTACAATGACTAGAAAGTAGCAGTGTTTGAGTGTTAGTGTGTGGCTGGGGGAGTGGACAGTGTGTATGAGGAGTGAGTAGGCAGGAAGAGGTGGCTGTGTGATGGGACCAGCAGAGACGTCCTGCTGGGTTTGATCTGTGTTTATGGAAGAGGGAGGGAGTGGGATGGAGGTCTCCCCAGAGGCTAGATAAGCTCACAGGGGTTTACGAGAACAACACCATTGACGTGTAACAACCCCCAGTGTGTCTGTGTGAGTGTGTCTGTGTGAGTGGGGGGTATGATACTGTTGTATATGGGGTGTATCATTGGATATTTGATTTCTTAAAGTGACAGTGGTTCATACGTCGTCTTCAAGCTTCAGCTGAGATTCGGTGCACGACTGTTATTGAGTGAACCATCAGATTTGTACTGAGCTGGTTTTGATATCATCGTGTTGCATGAATCCCAAGAGCACAAAGTAATGTTGATTTTTCTTCATTTCATCCTGTAGATTTTATCTTCACGTCATTTTTTTTACGATTTTAAAGAATATAAAACTTCATTGGAGTTTTTCCAAAGTTGTCCCTTATTAGAAAAGTGGTTTTAGTCCATTCGTGGCATTGATCATGATGTATTGATCAATTATTAAATGGAGGAGTAGGTTCACATTTATGACTTTTTATCCACTTATGCTTTTTTGGATGAAATCTCAGTAAAGCAGAACACAAATCAAGCTTTCCTTTGCTTTTTGCGGAAATGAAAGTATTAATGAGACTCCATTACACTCCCATTAGTTACATTAAGATACACTTGTATCAAACTTCCTGGTGAGGACCTAAAACATGTGATCTACCGTGATAAGTCCTCAGGCCACAACACCACAGGAAACATGACTCAACGGAGCCTTTTTGTTTTTGGCTTGTGGCTACGACGTGACCTTATCAGGACCCTTTATTAACATCACGCATCCTAGAGGACATGATAAGAACCTCTGACCTCGCACACACACACACACACACACACACAAGTGAAAGTAGGTCAGAATGGGATGCAGTGTTTAACCAGCAGCGTCACCGGGACAGACATGACCTGAGGTCCTAACCTTTCAGTGCAGCTTGTGGCCAGAGGAGCAACACAGGACCCCCTTTGAAGAGATCACACTGAGAAGACTCTGAGTTGCATAGTGATCAAGTCATATAATGTTACA
>OMNV01001698.1:59674-65305 GCA_900303265.1 Brotula barbata
GAGGATCACGCAAAGCTAATTACTTAATTTATTCATGACCGGTAATTGGCGTGCTTCGAATGTTGATAAGTGAGAGATTGGCACAGTATCGCTGATCCAATAAGCAATTGGGAAAACAAATAAAAATACAAAGGCTAAATCTGGTCGTGTTAACTAAAACCAGAATGGCTCTCATGTGATGAGGCCGATATATTTAGAGTAGAAGAAGACGTCCTCGTGTTCTCAGCGGAGGATAAAACAATGCGATCTGCTCGGTATGTGGAGAGCGGTCTGTCTGGGAGACACTCGGATGACATAATGTCCACTAACGGGGCTCAGTATGAAGACTGACCCGTCTCCGCACGGCGTTGGCTTGGCGGCCTTCCCCACTCCACTGTCTACTCCGAGTCTCGGCCTTGGGGGAAGAGGAGCACTGGCGCTCCTCTGCCTTAGTCACAGCGGCCTCCACGTTCAAACGGCGGGGACACAAAGATAGCCGAGCGGAGCGGACAAACAGCTCTTTGTCCTGAGGACAAACCATGTATTATTAGTTTGGGTATGGTCAAAGTTGATCTAATTTTCTGCTTACTTCTCATTAAACAGCTATTGCATTATTTCATTTGCCACAATCAAGTTAAAGGAGGAGAGGCGGGGGGGAGTAATCAATACGGAGGATCTCCACCGAGAGCTTTTGAACAGCCGTTTGAAAGGTAGCCCTTAAATGCACTCTGACGGTCGGGGAGTATAGGATTCTCTTTTTGATGCCAAGTTGACTTCATAAAGTACTGTCTGAAGTACTTCTCCCAGGATTTCTTGTCCAAATTTAACTTCAATCGTGTCTTTTGGACATACTAAAAGCTTGCGGTGAATCCTTTAGATCTGTTATCAGTGCGGCTAAAATAAGAGAAAAAACCTTAACAGAGAATTATCGTCCCGTCTGTTTTTACACTCTGACAGTCCTGCAGTGGATTTTCCCTTATTGCAAATGTTTAAAAGTATATTTGTTCTGTGGACAACACCGAGTTCTTGCTTGCTTGGAGTTATTTGTGTCAGTTTGTTGCTTCATCCGGTCTGAAGCATATTTATCTAAAACAAGTTGGATAAGACACATAGTTTGTTTTTGGAGAGGAGCACTGTTCTCTGTCTGCTAACTAACATAAATAACCTCCAGTGCTATAACAAATGATCTAACCTCTAAATACCTAAAGTGAAATACCGACCGAGTTTCCACGAAACTTTATCAGGTTCTGGGGAAATCTGTACAAAACGATCACTTGAAAAAATAATGAATTTTAGGACATTTTTAATCACGACTCCTCTAGAAAATTACCTTTTAAATGCCATTTCTACAATGTAATACCATTGGTACTTATGATTAATAAAACGTATCAACAGCCGTTTAAATAAGTGGTTTCCTTAAAGTGTAGTCAGTTACAAATTTATTATCCAGAGTTGAAGTGTTCAAAGAGTATGCCGATGATGTCCCATTATTCGAGTGTAAAAATGGCAAATAGAAAAACATTTCTATTTTTCTACTTCTGCAGTTGCACAAGTTGGGACAAATTGATTATCTGGGTAAATTCACTTATGCAAGGGTCCTTTTTTATTTCACAAGAGTCAAGAGTCATAAAGGTCCGATCTCTGCCTGTCAATACAGCGACTGAGATTCAATCGCTTTCCAACTCATGCTGGATAAGAATAATCATTATCAGCGTGTGTTTTGCGCGAATACACTGGTGATCTTTAACGCTGCGCGGCCCGCCATTCAATGCAATGAAAGATGGAGACCGAAAGTCAGAGACGGAGCAGAAAAAACACACTGAAATGCAAGCGAGTTGATAAAATAATTCAGATGAGACGCAGCGAGAGGCTAAAAATACATTTCCAACCCATGTCTGTGATGAGGAAACTTCTAAATCCAGTCGCCTGGATCACGTGAGGTTTTCCCGAGAGTTTTTCCAATAACAAAAAAAGCTCTGTTTGTTGCTGTACCTGCGGTGGAAGAGCAGATTGAATTAGTGTGAGAAAATAGCAGCAGTGCAGTGGATTTCCTAGCACTGCATTAGAGACCATAATGAGACATCACGTGTGTTCTTATTAGGGAGAATTTGTTGCGAAAGCATCAAACTCAAGAAATACAAAGACTTTGACGTTACTTTTAAATGTTTTAAAATGTAAAGGGACCCATTGAGAAGCTGTTAAAACATTTTTTACTTCATCTTCAATCTTCAATTACTGCATTTATGAAATTAGGATATGTATTTGATCAGTTTTTTATTCCATTAAACATTCTATTTTTCCTCCCGTATCCTCCCTCTCTGTACCAGGCATCCTGTGTGCAGGCCTTAGAGCAGGTTTGAAGGGGCTTTAGTCTGCTGAGGTGGGACTGTCTCATAATCAATCATGTGTGTAATTTTAATAGGATTTCATTTTCGTAGTCATAGTTGGAGCCCACCTGGGTTTCTTTTCACTGTCTGCCAAACGGAGAGCTTAAAGCCGTCTACCGTCCAGCTTTTTGACGTCACTTAGAGAAGCACCGGTCCAACCTGTTCTAGCTCGCTGGACAAAAAGGGTCAAGGATGACGGGCCGCTTTCAGGACTACAAACACCGCACAGCAGTTTACCCAGAAACTGGAATGGGCTGAGTCTGAATGCCTTTGAGGGCGGACTGAAGACCGGACTCCCACATAGTTTACATCTGTGAACCCTTCCTTGACCGGAACGGTGCGTCATGAAAAGTTGACGCCTTTCTGACAGAAAAAGGAAAGACTTTGGGGAGCAAGCCACCGTATATTTGGAAGCGTGATGGGGGTAGGTGAAAAGGAAACACTTTACATGCTTAGAGTCTCGATGTCTTCGGTTGCGTGATATTTCATAGCATATGACGAAGAGGAGGGAGAGGTGCTGGGGGTGATCTGAAGGCCCAAATGAAACTGTTACTCTCGCCTGCAGAGCGCCGTTTTAGTCCTACTTAGATGAGGCACAGGAGGGGAGACATGGTCCAAGATGGTTTCTCCAATATTGTCCTAGCCTGATGACCAAATTAGGAGCGGTTGAACTTCAACAAAGGCCGAATTCCTTTTGGTTTGGATATTGGATGCTGTTTTGTGTGACTAAGCTGAGGAGATCAACCAAAACTGTCCCTTAGAGACACAAACTGCTGTGGGATATCTAGGACGGATTCTCTTTGGAATATACGTAGTACAGACTAGATTTACATACATGTGACGGAGCCAAAAGGTGTTTATTTTTTTAGCAAATTAAGCTTTTTCACTGTTTTAGTGCCTGACTGTTGTACATTACAGGAGCTTTAGGGCTGTGAAAGTTTTTTTAAAGACAAATACAGGGATGTATTGTATTGTATTATTCCAACTGTGATATATTTTATCAGTATGCCAGTGTGTGTTTCTGTGTGTGTGTCTGTGTGTGTGTGTGCTTTCGCTCTTATTGGCTCAGGTAGCATCATTTGGAGTACTGTACATACCAGATGCTAATCTGATGCAAGGACATGCAAGAGGGAAAGCAAAGAGCCACGCCACGTTATATAAGTGTGACTGCACATGCATCTCTATGTGTGTGTGTGTGTGTGTGAGTACAGGGCTCCACAATCTTTCAAGTGTTCTTGGGAACAGGTTCCTTGTCATCACTCATGGAGCATTATGCACTGTAATCAGTTTAAGACAAAAATTATATTATTCCATTTTGACTAATTGCATCTTCAGAGCTGCTGTATCTGCAGCCACTCACGTCCTCCTCCCTCGCCTCCTCCCTCCCCCTCAGCTAGAAGTCCTTCAAATGAGTAAAACAGTTTATGTAGTGTTTAGTATTGTAGATTAAATTACAGAGATTAGTTCATTTTTGGGCTGAGATTGAGTCACTCTCAGTTGTATTGGTGAGAGGGTCAAGCAAGTTCATCCATTAGGAGGATTTTTTTTCCATCATTCACAATATTTTATGTTACACAATGCTTTAAAAATTAATCCATTCATAAAAAAGTTCCACATGGGCCTTCCTAGACCCTTTTTTATGTTTTTAGATTTTTTGCATTGCCACATTTTATTAAAAAACGTGATCCTACTATGATGTAAAATGTAAGAATACCTTCAAAATGTCCGTAATTTGTAATCATTAACATACTATTCTGACACTTTTAATACAGGTCAACGTCACCTTCACGTAATAAACAACGCGGATTAACAGAAAAAGGCGTTTGCTGCTTCGACTTGTGCGGCTTTCCAGTAATGTGTCTTTTTACTTTAACTTAAGTGTGAACTTTAATTAGTTTTTACTGTACTGTGGAGGTATAGCAGCTTTATAAATTCAATATTTAATCAAGGTAACAAGCACACACATCCAGTACACACACACACACACACACAATCCAGTTAAAATGGCTGTAATATTTAATTCATATGAGAATCATTAAAAGTGCAGTGGTGCCGTGTCCATTATGCATTCCTTTTCTACCAGGATAAAACAGTCCTCAGATGTGGGAGCTGCACTTTGAAGTGTTGTCTCAGAAGCAGGCCAACTCTTACAGGAAGTCCCTGATGTTTTAAACATGCCGGGCTCAGGGACTAACAAAGGTGAGCACTTGTGGCTCGGCCCCAAGACGAGCCAAAAATGGCCAGCCAGGAGTTTGGCCATCAAATAAACAAAGAGCAGACAAATATACTGTCTGTATACACATGGGTTCAGCTGAAAAAGAGCCAAATCACACACAAGTTTACGCCGCTGATAGTTTTGTTTGTACTGCGGTATAAACAAAACAGAGTATGTGTGTTATGTAGTTTGCAGAATAGACGCGGCGTGTTGTTAAATTGGTTTATGAAGGTGAGAGGGAAGGAAATGCTAAATGACATCATGAGACGACAGATCTTAAAATAGCAAAATAGCTAAAATATCAAGTGCTCAATCTTATTATTAGAAGAAATGAAAAAAAAATGTGAAAGAATGTTACAAGTTTCAATGTGCACGTCATTCTTCATAAAAAAACAAACAACCATCACAGTTATTAAACGGCAGAGACATCATCCTAATGCTCACTTTAATCTTAAACTAACTGCTCTGAAAACGTTATTCTTACTGCCACAATCTAATGAAAACATTGTGATTTGATTTGCCTTATTACATTTAATGCACTTATATTGAGTTGTACTAAGGCGTGATACTTTTCACATGAATCCCTGAGTCAGTGAGATTCAAATATCAGGACAGAGAGTCATCTTTCTGCTCCCAACATCTGAGGGGAGACCGAGTTATACTTCATAAATAAAAAAACAGCAGTACTCCTAATGTATCAGTACACTTCAAAGTAGTTGTTGATTAATTCAGCAAATCAGCATCTTCCATTTTTGGAATTTTCTCAGGGATGACTTTCTCAGCGATGACACACTTCACCGTCCGATGTCCAGGAACTATTAGGCACACGCTCCGGAAAGGGTGTGTTATCGCCTTCCTGTGTAAATCGGAGCGATAAAGTATATTTGTAGCCGTACACAGGTGGATTTGCAAATACTTTCGGCTGAGTTTAGGCTGTGACTGCATTTTGATGACGTCTTTTAAAAAGCCTTACAAGGGAAGCGAGTGTCATTAAGATAAATGTGCTGAGCTGGACTGGATGTTCAGCAGGAAGGAAAATGTGGTGATCCA
>OMNV01001701.1:7388-36132 GCA_900303265.1 Brotula barbata
TATCAGTGATCCTTAATGTCTTATCAATACCTCTCCACACACACACACACACACACACACACACACACACACACACACACACAGCTGTATTTGATGACCTAGGCCAGTGAAAGCTCAAATCCACCAAAACCAAGGACGTCCATGGAGAAGCTTCACCGCGTGTCCTCTCTAGTCTCCATACATCAGCAGTGTTTATCAGTGAGTTCAGCTCTCCCTCTGAAGTAACCATCAGCATTTGTTGATGACACCTAGCTAACCTAGCGGACTTTAGAGGCCATACTAACCCTGCTCCTACTGTGATTTGCTGGTAGATGTTCCAGAAGCTCTGCCTACCTCCTCCCACTGGTGGATGTAGCGAATGAGCCTGGACAGCCTGAGCAGGCGCAGCAGACTGAGGATCTTGGTGAAGCGGACGATGCGGAGCGCCCGGGCCGTCTTGTACACCTCCGAGTCGATCCCTTTCTCCACGATGAGGAAGATATAATCCACCGGTATGGACGAGACAAAGTCCACCACGAACCAGGTCTTCAGGTACTGCTTTTTAATCTTCTTGGGGTCGAGGATGATCTCTGTGTTGTCCTCATACACAATGCCTGTCCTGAAGTTGAGCACCAGGTCCATGAGGAAGAAGGTGTCCGAGACCACGTTGAAGATGATCCAGGGCGTGGTGGTCTCGTCCTTGAAGAAGGTGATGCCTACGGGGATGATGATCAAGTTGCCCACCATGAACATTAGCATGGTGAAGTCCCAGTAGAACCTGAGGGGAGACAGTGGACATTTACTCTCACACACCCAGCGGGGGAGGCTCCGTGTGGTGTTACAGGGTAGTAGTTTGTGACAACTGTGATTACTGAGTCCGACAAATGAATAAAATGATACCCGGACGAGGGAAAGGCTAGAAAGGACTCCGGGTCGTGTTGCTATTTTCTGTGCATATCACATACCGGCAGACACACTGACACTGTTATGAAGCAAGGCACCTCTTTGGGACCGAAAACAGCACCGCCCCCCCACCACCCACACCCCTACAAAACCTCTAATCTCTCCATCCTCCACCACACAGATGTTTCATTTGACTTATGACAAGGTCAAACCAAGGACAAGCAGGGAAGAGAAGACGAACCCAAAATAGTAAACCGAACGTGGGACGTTTCAGTTTTACACAAATCAATGTGGGATTTATTTCTCTCCAAAATGCTCGGAAAAACCAATCAAGATGACAAATCGAATCGATTCGCTGTTTTGGAAATGCAGAAATGATCTCGGCTGTGTTATTTGTCCAAGTCTGGTCGTATTGATGAGGTACTGGGAGGGAGCTGATGGGTGAGTTTGATGAGTCATGACTTGACTCTCTGTCCTGTTGAGAGACAACACATCTGGATTTACTCCACGACCAACAAAAACACCACCAATCCACTTTATATCTGACGTTACAGAGGGAGAAAAGCAGTGGGGAGGGGTCGCGTGTGTGTATGTGTGTATGCGGATGTTCCCGAGCTATCAAACGGTGGTGATCGTTGGGTGAGCTGTCCGTGGTGCTGAAAATGGAGCTCACACGTCATCGCGAAGTTTTCCTCAAGTTTCCCATCAACTTTTTCTGCTTTTGCCCAAATGAAACACGAGTTAAATAAATGTGTCAGTTTAACCAAACGGGGCTTCTGATTAATCCGAACCAGATTTGGAATTTGGCAACAAAAGACGCACAGTTGGGATTAAACTGTGAATTTGAGGAAATGAATGATAATTAATGTTACTGGTATGTGTGTGTGTGTATGTGTGCGTGTGTGTGTCTATACTTTAATACCCTCGGGCTTCATTGTGAATGAGTTTGCCTCTCACCTGAAGTCGCTGTACGGGTGGATAATCCAGTTCCCCGCTGATTTTACGCGCTCCTGTTCCTTCTCCACCGCCTTTTGGCTGCCAAACATACGCAGGGAGAATTTGTTGACTCCGGGCTGAAGCATGGAACTAAACTGCCTCTGCATGTACGTCTGGTTCCCCCTGGACTCGCCATCATCCGGGACAATCTGAGAGCTGTCCTCCGCTTTGGAGAAGCTGACAGAGTTTCTGGACGGCTGGCTCGGAGTCTGTCCTTTAGCCGTGGGCGCGTTGGAGAAGGAGACTCTGGAGTCTTTTTTCTCGGCTGTCGCCGTGGTCTTGACCCCGGGAACTTCACCTCCTTGTCCCAGGGACCCCGCTGAGGTGATGGAGCCGTCCATGCTTGCACCCTGCCCCTTACAGTCCTCAGCTGCTGCTACTCCATCAGTCTGCCTCTCCTGCCTGGAGATGAGGGACGAGAGGCTCCCTGAACTGGTCGGGTCCCGTCTACAGTCTCCGTTTTTGTTGCATATCATCCCGGTGGCTCCTTCGCCTAACAAGGCTGTTCCCGGCGCTGGGTCCCCTCCGGATCTGGACTCGGACTCTGAGCCGCTGTCAGCAACATCTCTGTGGCAACACACGGCTGAGGATGCGCTGCCTGAGGGAGTGAGAGGTGTGGAGTCCTCGTCTTGGAGGAGCCACAGCTCATTGTTGTTGGAGTTTTTACGCGCAATGGACGCGGCTCCCCCTCCTGGCGTGAATTTCTTCATCTTGGTTCCTAAGCAGCTCCCATCCTCGCAACCGGTCAAACTGGCTCCTTGGGGTGATCGAGGCTGCTGGAATTTGAGCTCCTCCTCGCCGTCCTCCGCCTCGTCCATGACAGGCGGACAAAGACAGACAGACAGAGAGAGGGGCGGACAGACAGGTAGCCACTCCCGTTTACCTTGAAGCTGAGCGGCCGAGGAGGAGAGAGGAGTTCAAAGCACCAACAGCCTTCTTCTTTTCATTCACACCACTTTAGGACACCGCAGCACCGGTGGCGTTGCTATGGCTGCAACCTGGTTGCTGTGTGTGTGTGTGCGTGTGGAAGAGGGAGAGACAGGCAACACACAATATTATTCTTACATACATGCTGTGACAAACTACAGATGTTGAGGGAAATTCTGGATTTAAGAACACGAGGGACGATTTATAATGTTATTAAATGAAAAACTGAAAACTGAAAACATCTGGGTGTGAAAAGGTGACACGTGAAGGTCACAAGAAACAACCGGGTTTGATTTTTTTTTTAAATTCCGCTGTTAATGTCTGGATTTTTTACTAAGTTAACAACCGTGCTGGTTTCTAGTGCAATAAAATAACTCACCGATCTTTTCTTTAAACTAAACCGGCTGAAGGCATGAGTGGATTCTGCCTGTTGCTACAGTTAATAAATGAGATGGAATTATTGGGTAAATGTCGCCACCTAGCGGCATGATTCATGTCATACACGCTCTAATTGGGTTATTCGTTTCCTTGTAAAAAGTATGGCTGTGCTTCATCAATGGCAGAGGTTTAGAAAAACTTACTTATGCTTTGCGTATTACTTGATAAAACAGCACAAATCACAAATCTTACAGTATAATTAGATACTTACATACTGAACTTGGGGGTAGAAATTTAAATAAATATAATAGAATGTTTAGCTTCACATTTATGTGTGAACAAAACATGAAACTGCAAAATGCAAACACACAAAATGACTTGATACTCATAGAATTTTGAGCTACTTTTTGTTCACTATTTAAATTCACATCTTCAGTTTGTGAGCGATATGGTAGAAATCGAACAAGAATAATAAATGAGTGAAATTGTGCTACTCAAGCTTAGATTGCAAAACCATGTGTGATGAAAATGCAATCTCCACTTCACCCAGCGCTAATAGACTTTTTTAGGGGTATTTGTTAAATGTCATGGAAAATGTGCCATTATTAAGCAACCAGCTGACCTTTAAGACGCTGACTTTTCTTTGACGGTAGAAATTAACTAAAAATGATTCCAACAGGTAGAACTCAATCCAGTCCAGTGAAATCGTTAAGTCATTTGTTAGTCTTTCCAAGATTAAAATGATCATTTTTAGACAGCAACAGATGTGTAAAATCAAATACCTTTATTCAGTTTGTGCAGGTTGGTACAACTTCTGTACATGTACTTGCAAGGTAGAACAATTTACACGTCAGTCTATGTGTTTAATGTTAAACATCCAATCACAACACTTATCAGGTTAAATGGAACATCTGGCTTCTGAATCATTTACACAACAACGGGAGGCATTCCAACCATCACATCTAGATGTTCAGCGGAGATAACTGAGTATCAAATGAGCAAAAGAAAACGTTTCATGAATGAAATTAAATCTTAGGTGCGTTATATTACTTTGCAGTCATCAGAAGCATCACGTCACATCTCTTTTGCACTTGGTCCTTCATAGATCTTTACTGTGGATGTAACAATGGCAACAAAGGCATTTGAATCTTACACTACAATTTAAAATATTGAAATAGGACACAGAACTAAAACAATGACACAGCAATGCATTGCTTCCATATTATATTAACAGTGTATTTCCTGTATCAGATAATCTAGCAGACATTAAACTTACTGCATTCATGTCACATTTAGTTTAAGCAAGTAACTATGCTGAACTGAGAGAAACGCAACGCAACGTGTAAAGCTATGTTAGGGTGGGAGGTGGAGACAGAGGTCACACGTGAACTGGAGAGATATTTCAGCCAAGCCTGGAGACTGGCAGTGATGTAGCAGAACCAAAATCCTCTCGGACGAACGCCAAGACCGACAACTGTGAGGTCAGTGCAGGAAGCTTTAGCATGAACAGCAAGAGACCACAAACTAACCTCTCCCAAGGAAATCACATTTATGATTTCACCATGGAAACAAGCATTGCCAAGACAGATTTTAAAGCTCATGCAATATTTGCCCCGTGGCCTCGAACAGAAATAATTTCACACTGTGCTGCCTGGCACAACATAAAGTAGACAAAGTGACAAAACGTGAAGAAATTAATTTCTTAAAACATCATCACTCAAGCACAAAAAGTAATCTATAATTGCAAGGGTGCACAATCATGTGCCATGTGACAGCTGAATCCTGGATTCTTAATATCTGGACGTCCATCTGGAAAGAGGAGAGAAAAGTAAAGAAGCTTACGTGATTAATGCTCTACACATTAAAGAAAATATAACAATTTTTCACATATACACAGCTGAACATGTTTTGTTGAATTCAAAACCACTTACTTATGGAGGTCATCTTCTTAGTTTGAATTCCTTTGCCTCACATTTTTGTCCTTGTGATTTGTAGTAGAATTGCTCTTCCTGCAAAAAACATTGACAAACATTCTATGACGTTCTAATTCAACAAGCAAAATGTGACAATCGGTGCTTTTAGTCGACTGTACTTACAAAGGAGCAGATCCTGAGTCGTCATCTGAGAGGCGGCAAATGGACAGGCGAGGGCAAACAAACAGTAAAATACCAGTCAGTTGACAGCAGATAACAAAATTGTAATTTGATTTCTGCTTGGTGTGAGAAAGACATGCTCCCCAGCCACACACGACAGCAGCAAATGTTATTGTCATTTATGAAAACCTTTGCAAAACGATTCTGGCGATGTCGTAACAAAAACAAAACAAAGACTGAAGCATGCCCGCGATGGCGAAGAACTTTGATGTGTGTCAGTGATCAGCTTTTGTTTTGTATGTCAGACACATGGCTGAAAAATGTTGCGTTACGGTAATAGTGGCCATCTGAAAAATGTCACTTAGATTATTTAAAAACCAATGTACAATTCCCGATTATGTCATGCAGTACAAGCATTCAAAGAAGACATAAAACACAGTAAAAAAGACGAGTATACAGTACGTCCTCGCACATACAGTGGCAATATTCACACCAGAGCAAGGCCATGTATCAGGGTGAGGCAGACTAAGCTCCATCTGGGGCCATGAACGAGATGATAATGATATACGGACCTCAAGAATTAAGGCTTACCTACCAATCATCATGCATTAAGTACACGATGCAGAGGGCATGCAGACAAAATGCTGAAACCTCGCTGTCTAACCTGTCCAGATGCATTTCAAGCCATTACACTCCTTTACACGTCTCATTTGACTCTTTCATTGGCTCAAACAAGATTTTCCAGGCCAATAAATGTTGGTGTGAGAGAATACTTCATGATTGGTCCCTGCTCATATTGAGGGGCCAGTGAAAGAGTGACCAAACCATTCAGCTTATTCCTAAGAGAAGTGGTGACTATGAAAGCAGTTCATTCGGACTCCCATAGCTTTTTCCACGCGGTCATCTCAGCTCAACCACTTCAGTCTGACATGCAAGTTTTTGTTCACTTACCAAAATGCAAAAGCAGCAGCGAACAGAGAAGTAAAAATGTAAAAAAAATAAAAATAAAATAATAATCTATCACAGCTTCTTCACAAAGGGCTGCAATCTACTGCCATAAACAACTGATTTGATTTTGTTTTTAAGATTATGTACGAAACAAGTCTATTGTGATGAAATCATAAGCAACAAAGGTATAAAAAGGGTCAATACATGCACAACTACATGATGTTCAGTCTCAACTAAAGGGCTTGGCTTTGTTATAATAGTCTTCACTTTAAAAAGCAGGGGGCAAGAAACAGCGAGTAACTTTAGTAAAACATTGTAAATTTGTTGTTTGGTTTGAATATTCTTTCCTCGCACCGTTTTAGCCTTACATTTGGACAGGGCGCCAAATCTTTTTGCCTCCATTTTCTTGCAAGTCGGTATCTACTTTGACATATTAACATATCTAACTGACTAATTACGGTTTAAGTGTGAAATTCATCCACCAGTGTGGCTGATGTGTTTTAATATATTGGCTTTGATAAGAAATACACACCGTCATTGACTTCATCGGGCTTTCTCCTCTTCTCATAGATGAAGATGATAGTGACCAGGATGATGACCTCGGCCACGATGCCGAGGAAGGGCCACAGAGCGGCGAAGCGACTGCGGACACGCAGGAGGATCTTGTCTTGGTTTGAGCCAACGTCGTTGGTTCCGGAGCAGAGGTACTCTCCCATGTCGCTTTCAATGTTCAGGTCATTGATGGTCAGAGAGGTCTTTTCAGGGGTGTTCCTGATCTCAATTTTGTTACTGGTGCCGTTGATGAGAGCCTGAAATTAAAAACAGATATTGAATTGAAGAAAGGAGACATTCAGGTATTACTCTTATTGCTTGGAACAAATCAGATCATGGCATATTTTGCATAATCATGAAAACTAAAAGCTTGAGAGATACATACCCTTTGGCTGCCATCTGCCTCTATTTTGAACCAGTTCCAGTCTGTGGGCAGTGGGTAGCCGTGGCTCACACAGACCATCACAGCTTTGTCCCTCTCGTTACCATTCTCAGAGTGCTTGTAGGCACCAACATGAGGAATGGCTGTAAAGAGAGATACAAACATCAACGTTAAAGACGTGCAGGGAATTTAAATCATGGAAATGGTGAGCCTGTCAATTTAATACACATCCTAAAAGAAATTCCCTTCATCGTTTATGATAGCGCAAGGGCCACACAAAGGTTCTGCATTTTTATTTCCACACTCTTCCATTTTGTGCTGCACGAGGAACGACTGCAAGGCACAGTGAAACTCACGTTCAAGACTACCCATCGTGCAAAGTAATACTTCACAAGTGTTTCATTATTACTGAGCAGAAATAACTTACTTTTGACTTCTATTGTCTCCTTCATTTCTGGGGTAGTCAGGAAAACGCATTGATATTTTCCACCAGAATTGGGGGTGATCTTCTCCAAACTATGGAAGGAAAAACAAGTACCAAAGAATCTCACATATGCATCTTCATCTTCTTCATTGCAGCCACCATATACGTGCGATGAATGTAATGTGTTTATTTGTAGATTAGATTAACTAGCACCCTGTTAATGTTGAGGAACAGTGGTAAAAAAATAAAGTGGATTGACTGTGTAACACACATTTCTTTTGGCAAGAACAACCCTGCTTTTGTGTGGTGAGGCTGTTCTACCTGCTCTCTAATGAGGAATTAAGGTCAGATCAAGTGAGCGAATTGCTAGCCAACTGCTTATCCCTGCTGCCAAGACGAAAAGCAAAGCTGCACGTGTGCACAGTCGAACTCTTTGCTAATCAAGAGCAGTGAATGCCTCGGCAGTGCCCAGAGCACTGCTGGTAATGGGGGCAGCCAACGAGAAATGACAGAGGGGGGAGGGATGGCACAGACAAGCATGGGGATTCAACAGCACATGATAAAGATATCAATAAAGGACTAAAGACAAGAGTAACATCTCCCTGCCATGCATCGCTTCATGCTGCTAAAACCTTATATAATCAGTTACATCACAGATAGGTGTTTTAACACTAAAACATCAACAGGCCTCTAAAAAAAGACTATTCTTCTGCTTTGCCAAACAGGAAGAAAAAGACAAAATAATGGCATATAGAACACAAATTATTAACATGAGTGAACAGTCACAGTAACTCCCGGGCAAATGTGCCCATATAGCACACTTAGATCACGCAGCTACTCACCGAAGGACAGTGAAAGCAGAGACAACGTCACTCTTTGAAGCTTCAATGACTTTGTCATTGTGCAGCCACTGGGAACCCTTACTGGGCAGGCTGGAGTCAGTCAGGTTGCAGCTGAGCACAGCAGAGGTCTGGTTGATTACCTCAGTTGGGTTGGCGATGATGCTTGCTGCTCAGGATGAACACAGGATGGCAAAATTAGTCAACATACTCTTTCCTAAAATACAAATGCCTTTTTTAGATCTAGGTTTATCTTAACAGCTACCCATTATTTTGCTAAAATTAAAAAAAATATATTTTGTAGACCTGTCTGCAAGTTTAAATTTTGCTAAAAACCTACATGTGTCCCAACAGATATCATACTGTGCATTTAATTGAAAAAACAACACAAGGCATGAAACCCATTGCAGTGTACGTTTGAAATGGGCCAATCTTTATAAATTCATGGAATTAAAGGTCATCTGTTGGATTATATAATATAAATGTGGGGCATGGATGACAGGTCATCGTTTGCTGAAACAAACGTCCAGACTGTTGAGCAGCCTGCTTACTTACAAAGCTTCAACATTTTCTTTCAACTTACCAACCGTGAGAAAGAAAACAAACACAACAACTGACAGGTTTGAGTACAAAGTCACAGGATAGAAAGAGTTCTACTAATCGAAGAGTTCTGTCCTACAAACACTAAAGGGAAAAACGGACAGTCATAGTGGACAGCTAATGGTTACAGTAATCTACAAAGACAGGGGGAAAGGATCTGGAATAATGAATTCATGCAGAAGAGGCAACAAAAGGATGAAGTGATAACGTAGGCAATTTCGTTGCCAGTGAGAAAAGGCTTAAAGATGATTGCACATAATAAGTTTAGTATTTTAGGTTCTGCTAGATTTTACAAACTTATTTCCTTCATAGTTACCAAAGAGGATACTGGACCACAGGGTAAATAATAACCCCATGATGAGATTCAATCATGGAAACTGGAGTGGACTAACAGCATTTGTATTACCGACATGTTATCATGTCTTGAAGGAGTGAATCGCTGTTGTCCACCCTTGCCACCAATATTATGTGCAAACAGAAAGATGCTATTAAAATGTCATCGCAGCCTTTCGATGGAAAAAGGGAATCAGCTCGGAGATGTTCTATGTACACTAATGCAGGTTTGGGGAGTGACCCAGTCACATTTTGACAAGGGTCGGGCTCTACTACACGCCGGGAGTTTTCCTCGTGAAGAGGGGGATTGTGTAACACTGGGTGTAGGAGAACAGATGGGGTAGTAGACTAGGATTTGGGGAGTGGTTGTAACAGGAGCTGAGTGTCCAGGACTTAGCTAATGGGGAGATGACAGCCAATAAACCTTGACTGGAGTCCCCTCAAGCTTCCTCGGCCACTCACTTTCAATCACAATAATGTTTGCCTGCGAGCGGATCCACTTGACTTTGGGCGTCTTCTTCAGTTCATTGCGGTTGGGGTCGTTGGAAGCACGGCACTCATACGTCCCCGAGTCGTTGAAGTTGAGGCTGGTGAAGTGAATGATGCTAGTGGCGTGTTCGATATATGTGGCGTTTATTTGCACACGGTCATCCCGTGCCCCATCAAAGAGCTGGGTGAAGGTCTCATTGGGCTCTTCACCCTCAATAAACCACCACTGCACTTCAGGGATGGGATTCCCTATCACCTCGCAATACAGCTCCGCACTGTCACTTAAAAGCTTCATCTGAGAGAGGGGAGATTTGATAAAGCCAGCTGAGCATCAGTTACAGGTCACCCAACCAATGGGAATTAAGAGGAGTTTCAAATTTGGATGGATTTGTTTTACAGCGTGTCAGGTGATTTCGTGGGGTGATGATGATAAAAGGCAGTGATTGGATTTGAGACAAGCAAGGTAGGACAGAAGAGACAGAAAAAAACCCAAAGTTAATAAAACCAAAACGACATGAAAATATCAGAGTAGGCACATAGAAAAGGCGTGGATCAGAGCAGCATTTTAACCAAACTTTTGGGCAAAGTAATCTTTCAAAATACTTGGGGGCTGCAGACTGTATTAATATGTGACTAATAAAAATGAAAAGAGGCCAAGTGGCCAGATGCAGCAGAGGCGGTAGCTTGCCATATTGCTAAAGATATGATTCCTCTGCAAAAGTGGAACAGGCTTGCTTTAAAAAAGCTGCTAAAAACATGGACAAAAAGTAAGAATTGCCCTGTCCCTGTCGCACTACCAAAAATGGTTTAACTGAACGTACGGGCCATATACAAGTGCTTTGGGCATGGATTCAATTCACTGCCAGTGAGCTGAACACTAAAGGAGCTGCTTGCACAAGAGATTTGTTTACTGGGGGTAAGACATAGCAGTCAAATGAAATATAAATATAAATTCTGAAGAGGAAGTGATTTGACATTTACATTTTCACATTGGAACAGAAGTGTATTGGCTCGTCCTTTACAGGGAGAATAACCCTGTATTAACATTTTATTTTGTCTATTTGTTTATCTTAGACTTATTAATGCAACATATAATATAATGATTAAAATGTTATTATATCGTCAGAAATATTGTTGCTACATTTTTCAACCATATCCATACCCAGCAGTAATGGTGCTCTGATCCATTGTTAATAATGAGAAATGCAACAGAAAATACAATTAGGTATGTCCCAAATCAATCTGAGAGACAGTATTAGATGTAGATGTGGCACATTTTAGATCATCCAGGTCTGATTAAATTATTCTTGATTGATTTTCTATGTTGTTGTATTTGTAAGAACTATATTCAGTACTTATGACAACTGTTCACATCACATTTAATTCCCAGGTTAGGGAAAAACACTTAACATAAGTCATAAGCATCCAAATTGTCACGCAAGTTTCACCTGAAGTTGGTTGGTTTACAGTGACCAATGAATTGAAATGTTATGAACAGGATCAGAAAATACTCAGGTTAGAAGAACAACACAGAAAAAAAGCTTGATTGGGACATCCCTAAAGTTGACCAACAGAAAGAAGAGCAAAACATTTTAATGCAAACCAGTACCATTCACAAACCAATGTGCAATGACAAAATCAAAATAAGGCAAAGGAGATGAAGTATGAGGAAGACAGATTTCGCTACATAAAAAAAAAATAAAATGTGTGACAAGGCAGCCTGTTGACCGTAAGGCCTTGTTATTGGCCAACAGCAGGGATTAAAAGCTGCTAAAACAAAGTCTATTTTTGAGGACATTCTGTCAATGATTTAATACTCAGGCGAGGCCAGAGAAGAACAACATTCTCACTCTACAAAGCAGAGTGAACTCGCTCCCCTGTAGCTTCTCTCCCATCCTCTCTGTGAAACAATATAAAACAAACAATCTACGACAAAACCTGGGCTGGGCCTGAAGCCAACAATAAGATGATGATGTCTGGGAAATTCCTCTGAAGCCAATATTATTTAGAAGGAAAAAAACAAAACATGCACAGCCTATTCCTTCGTTTGGTTGCTCACTTTTTACAGCACACATCAGTTACCCATAAAGGCCACACCAAATCTGGAGACTGTAAAGCCGTTATGTGTTCAAGTGTGCCAGCCTCTAAATATCACGTGACCCTTTTGGCTTTGAGTGGCCTGCCCACTTTTACCAGAGGTCACCTTCATAGTGCATGCTAAATGAAAAGTTCAAAATTAAATATAGTTTAGGCCTCAGTCCAGACCGAAACAGCATGCAAAGCATGTGACACATCTGCACAACGCCATTTACTGCACAAAGAAAATCAATGCCATGTGTTGCTGATTTTTTTTTCCAAAGCTCAAATTCCTTACTCGATGCCCCACACATTTTGTCAATAACTACTACATGCCTGAATGCAAAAACATTTCAAGGAGGTTATCAAAATGAAAAAACTTAAATGTCGTACGTGAAATCGAGGGATCATAAGATGTGAAAGCAAAAAAAGCAGAGAAGGTCGAATAAACCTACATTATGAGAATGCATGCTTTATCTTCACACAGAGTCTATGTTCGTGGCTTGACAAACTACAGCCCAAGCAGGAATTTAGGCAGGCTTTAGAAATCCAATGAATTCACAAAGGCCAGTTTCCACATTTATGTAAATAACAAAGTATATTGAAATTTCTGTGTGAAACAGGAAAATGAGCACAATGTAACAGCCGTTTTCACAGAAAATGGATGCCGTTTGTTCTAGCACGAAGAAAGAATGGCTGCCCATTAGGAAATGTCCACATTGTACAAAACAGTACAGTTCAGCTCACGATAAAATCCTACACGTTCTGGCCAGGGTCACGGACAGGCCATAAAAAACACACAATATGTGATGGAGCAAAATGCATTCAGCGACCATTAATCTATTGGTCGTGGTCTTACAGGCTTTTCCTGACATGCATCTACACAGCACGGTGAGGAAAAGGCCCGTCATCACCCACAATCATTCAGCTGCAACACTTTCAGTGAAAGTGTTATCGTAAAAGGGTAATCTAAATGAGAGCAGGTTACTCAATATTAGCCACGCCTGAGTAACGTCACTAAAAATTAACATACACAAAGGACTGGCCCCTTCTTTCCTTGTTAGATCTTCCCTTCCTCTGTGTTCTTTCCACACTAAACCAGTTTACAATTTATGCTAGAGGACAAGCTGTAACTCCACTGAGGATTGACTGGTATGGGGCTCCTTTAATGAAACCATATGGTCCACACCAACATTCTGGTTGTTTTTACTAACAAAATACGTGGTTTAAGACACACTAAGGGAATCCACCAGTTGAACTAGACAAAAAACATGTCGCTAGAAATACTGCAGGTTTAGGAAAGTTAAATTTGAACCTTTTTAAAGCGTTTTTAAGCCCCTTTGAACGAAATTTTCAATAAACTTCAAAATTTAAATAAACTTCAAAATTCAATCTCTTGTGAACGACTGGCCTCGTAATCACTGTCTACAGCCTCTTTTAACCATGTCATCAAATAAATCATCACCAACCATTTTTCATTTTAAACTTGATGTTTTCCCAGTTGGAAGTCTGTTAGGTTTGTAAGCCAGCTGAAACAAGTACTCCCCGCCCATCTCATTGTTTTACGGTATTTGTGCTGTATATCTTATTCTGTCTGAGTTGAATGTACTATTTGACGAGGCAACTTCTATGATGATTTCCTGACACAACAGCTTAATCAAAGTTTCTGAATCCGATGTCACATTGTACTGAGCCAAAATAAAATGTAAATGTCATTCACTGCCGTGGCTGAATTTTTCAGACCAAGGCCTTATTTTTACACAAACTATATTGCGTTTCAGCTCAAGGCACATTGTGACACAGATGGACAGATTGTTCTCTATGTCTAGTGTTTGCACAAGCTAGCCCTGCCCACATGAATGGCTGGACAACACAACAAGCTGGCATGCTATTGCTAACAAATAGCAACAGTAGACTACAATTAATTGGTGACAGACTTTTATAAAAACTCACATTATCAAAGCCATTTTTACCCCTCAGGGTTGTGTAAATACATGAGGTAACTTTGTAGATATAATATCTAAACATATACAAACGCTGCTGCTGGGGCAACTGAATTTCTTGCCAGAACAAGCCATTGTTCAGCCCTGCTTACAGTAAACGTTGGCCTCTTGTTGAAAATATGCTTTCAGTCATAACAGCTTAACAGAAAAAATAAGAGTAAATACCATTTAAAGAGCTGATGGGGCGTCAGCCACATGCCTTAAAAACAAGTACAAAAATAGATCATTTGCAAGCTTTCTTTTTAAATGAGAAAACTAATTTGATGATGACCATAACAGGAAATCCTTGTGCTTGTGTAACATGTGATAATCATCACTGCTCGTGTCTTAATGTCAGTTGTATGAAAAGTCTTATGGTAATTGACATGGCGAGGTTGTCAGAAAAATATGCGACTCACTGATGACAGATATTTGCCTGGATTTTGTTGTTACAGAAGCGGTCAGTGTTACATGGGTCATGGGACATTCTTGCTCAACAGACAAATAATTACGTTGATTGTAGCAATGTCCAAAATGACGCCTTCAAATGTCGTATTTTCCAAGAAGAACGTGGGTTTGTCTGTTAAGAAATACCAATGAAATCAATTTTTTTCTACTGTACAATTACATAAACAAAATAAAAGAGAATAAGCTAAGTAAAGCATAAAGTATGCTCTTACGTAACTAAATACGATTTGAGTCTAGAAATCGGGAAAAAGATAAATACTAAAAAGTCAAACGGGTAAAACGGGATTTTAGGAAAAAAAATGTCTGGCGAACAAACAGTTCTCACAGAAATACAAGTTCCTGTCATGCTATGTAATTACTGAATGTAACCTCTAAAAGTGTTAGCATGTACGGTAGGAAACATCTAAACAGGGCTGACACGATCACGCGTCGCGTATCGACTCGCTTGAATTAAAATACTGCTGAGAATTTAACACATATACTGACATGAAAGGCATGTTCGTGTATAAACGTTGGAAAAATGGGCTGATCCTGTGGAAACATATGTTTTAATGCTCCATTGGCAGCTTTCATCGGCTGCTAATCTGTAAAAATACACAAATTATCTCTCCCGTTCTCGAACCAAAACAGCATAAACGATTATTTCTAAACTTCAATTTGTTTCATTTTCTCTCGAAGTTAAAACTAGGCAGTCCAAAGCCCGTACGTGTTTAACGTCTGTTTATTAGCCTGTGTAGCTAGCTTCACGCCTGAGTTGATTAAAACGTGACGGTTTACAGCGAACAAGGTCTTCGCTGTGGTCTGAATTACATTTTACTCGTACGGTATTCGACACGGAACAACATATCTGCCACAAGGTGAGGAGAAAAACAACCAAAACTAATACTACTGTGAAATGTTCGGTGTCATGGAAAAGTATACACGTTCAGACAACATGGCTAACGCCAGACTCTTACCTGTCGAGGCATTGGCTCGGCAAAAGCACAAGAGAAGGGCACAGAAACCCCACAAAAGCTTCATGGCGAACACGTTTCTTTCGCACGGAAGCCTCGTAGTTCGACGTCTCACGCTTTTCTTCCAATACGTCTTCGAGTTAAGCTTTACTATCTGGACAACAGCTCGACGCCTCCACAGTGAGGATGATGTCGACCGAGCCGCTCGTCCTCTAACGTCGTTCCACCTCGTGCACACGCCCCGAGCGTCACGTACGCATGATGTCACATCTGGGGGGCGGGGACTCGTACTTATTTTTTTTTTTTTTCCTAACAGAAATTTTAACGTCAGACCCGTTGTGTAGTAGTGTAATAAGGGTGTAATTTAACATTACCTTACATATAATATTACATGATGTGATATGTAATATTTAATATTTTTACACAAGATGCTGCTCCACACATCCTCACACACTTATTGTATTAATACATATTCATGCCATCTGCCTTTAATGGTTATTCACTCACGATAACAGCAACTGAATATATTTTATTTAGGTTGTAATATTTTGATTTCTTTTCTTTTCTTTTCTTTTCCTTCTTCCAATCTACAACTGCTGTCTGGTTTAGTATATGCCTCATGTCATTCAGTAGCTGTATGTTTGGCTTCACCTGGAGTTAATCTGCATTAGACGAATAAAAATATTGAACCTTGAACAGTGATATTAAGGACGGCTGCACTCCCGTCAGATGCACCAGTGCCAAAGTCCCTCTATTGTACATGGATTATTAGGTTAGGATTATTACACTGTAAAAGTGACACCATAAGATTTTAATTCTTTCATCGTCACCAAAACATTTACCAAACCTTTATCCCGTATGATTAGGAGCTTTGTCATTATCCCATTACAGATATATGATATCAAACCCACACATGTACAGCATGACCCCCTCAATGTAGATGGTTGACAGTCTAATCATGTCCTGTATTGACATTTTCAGTCACCTGAGTAAGGCATGTTTTGCAAACATGCAACACGAGACAAGGATGATGATGGCCTTGACCAAAAGGTACAAAGAAGAATGAATGGCCCGATGAACATGAAAATATCTTATATATCTGTCACAGCTAGTCACCAGATTTCAACCAAGTTGAACCCTTAATCAAAACACCAAATGAGAGATTATCTTTCATACGAACACACGTAGAGTTCTAGAGATTATACAATCTATGCCAAGATGTCTGTGAAGGTTCATCCAGGTTATGGTTATCCAAGAAGGGTTGAATCGAGGGCAACTAGACTTGATAGAAGCCCAAGGGGCTTGGATGAGAGAACTGAGGAAGCCCTTTGTCTCTTGGATGTGAGATGAAACGTCCTTAAGTATCATCAAGTCCAGTTGCCCTCAATCCAACCCTTTTTGCGTAATCTACGCCAAGACATAATATAGCTGGTCTTATTCATGGTCGCCCAAGACACTGGGTTGGTTTTTCCTTTAATTTTTCAACCTCCTCTGTGTGGATTTATGAATGTATAAATAACAATATGAATAATATTTTTTTTGCTCTCTTTGATGATAATAACAATAGACTAATACTACTTTATCAGTTTACATGTGGCTATACTTTTAACTTGGATTGTAATCAGACTACAAAAAAACATAGGTATTCCACATTGTTAAATCAACGTTTTAGTCTCGGGTCAAGCGTGCACGGTGTATCCATTTGTCTTTCAACTGGTCAAATGTCCTGTCCATAACGACAATAGCCTTTGAACTGAATACCAAGAGAAGCACAGAGGGACAATGGGGAGGAAATGCTCTCAATTGGCTAAACAATAAAAGGAAGCAGAATATATTGGTTAAATGATAACGTTTATGGGGCAAATACCATATCGAAAGATTTAATGTAGCAGTAAGCTGGGTGTTAACTATCAACATTCCTTTAGATCAAAGTCCACTTTGAAAGTACTAAACAATCTCAAAATCGTATTATGCATTGAAAGCATTTCAAGCCATGTTTGTAAATTGTGTAATTGTTGCATGATTTACATATGGTTGTTCTCGCATTCTGTAATGTCATCGAAGGAACAAATATATGGGAGACACAGCTGGAAACTTGATAATCGGGCAAAAAAGAAGAAAGAAAAACACGCCATCATTATTTATCATTACAAAAAGTCAATGTTGCTGTAGGTACTAATAGGTTAGTGTATTTATTGTACAATATCCTGTTCATTTCGATTACTTTATCCCCATCTAGTGTCCAGCCTCAGAACAACAAATGCAGAAAATTAAAGATGAACAAGTGTTCCTGCCATTTTAGGTTGGAACACATTTACTTTTTGATATGTGTTTTGTAATGTCCATTATATTAAATTAAAAAAATACTATTAGGCAAAAAAAAATTTTTTTTTATATTAGTTAAATCTATCATGTTGCACTTGTACACTGCTTTATTGATTTAAAATAAAGCATCATTTCACCATATAATGTCTTGAAATTCATTTTATGACTGTTGCTATTCTTAATGCCACGAATCGACTTCAAAACAAGTGATTGTTAAACACACACAGCGAGAACTGCTAACATGGATATTGAGCAGTACCACCCAAACATCTTTATTTTTATATCATTGGTTATCATTGCTTTTTACAAGAATCAGATCATACTGCAACTCTAGTTTTTCAACTGGCAACCATAGAAAAGAATGTTTCATTTATCTTTAAGTTAAAATGCAATTATATGTTCCAAAGTGTATAATGTGAAAAGACAATCCAAATTCAGGTTTGCAGATAAAATGACAAATCCTTTTGCACATAACTTAAAAATGATTATTCACATATTATCCAAACAGCAGAAGATAACTGCATTTTATCACATTTTTTTCAAGTGCAAACAATAATACCAGCTTGGTGTCAGGTAATCTTAAATCTGCCCATGGATCTTGACAATAAAATTATTAATGATAGACTACCATGATTTTTTGTTTATTTTTTTTGTTGAGAGCAAAACAAATCATCCAGAAACTTATATGTACACTTTTACAGTGCACTTTGTCAATTTATTTTGCACTATAGATGCTACTTATAAAAAGAATAACTGTACATTTTGTATGCGTCATTAGCAAAAGTGTATCATTTTAAATCATACAAGTCCAGAGATCAAAAAAATAAAGAACGGTGAGTGTCGCGTTGACCCAAGTCTTCCAACTTTGAATTCCTTTGTTTTGTCTTTCTGTGCGATGTGATTCAGGCAAACAGAGCGTATTGAGGTTCACGTCATACTCCACATCCTCCTTGCTGCTCTCAGGCCTCCGTCCTTCCTTTGTTCAGAGTTCTGGTGGTTGTGGGAGCAACGGGAGGGGCAGAAACGCAAGATCTCAGATATCACTTTAGTCCTGAATCTGGCTTTTGCTCCTGATGTGGGAACAGATGCACTCCTTAAACGAGGGAGATTCTCTTACAGCAACCAACCAGTGCGTAACAGCTCATTGGTTGAGAAGGGGAAATGTTTTTCTAGGAGTTATCTGCAGAATTATCATTGCTGGTTGAGTTTGAAGACTGAGGGGTAGAGGAAGATGAAGAAGAGGAGGAGGAGGAGGAGGAAGCAGAGGTAAAGTTCATCCCTGATAGTTCTGGAGGGTTCATTGCTGTGTTTTGTCCACTCAAGCTTTTCCTGCACACTGGACAGGTGTCATGCTGAGAAGAAAACAGTAAAAGAGTCATGTGGTCTTAATGTTATGGCTGGTTTATGTAAAAATTCTATTGCACAACAGATTTTGGCTACAACTGTTGAATATGTAGAATGAGCAGAGAACGATATCTGATACCTGTTCCAACCAGGGTACTATGCAGTCATTGTGGAACATGTGATTGCATGGTAGCTGCCTCACATTTTCTCCAGCACTGTAATCTTCTTTACAAACTGGACATTCTAGTCCTGAAGCTGAAACACAAAATAGGTTAAAGATCTGACAATCCAATGCTGTTTAATAGAATCGGGCAATCTCAGTACATTAGAAATTTATCCTGCTACATTTTGTCTTTTTTCTCAAAATATCACAACTTAATTCTTGAAATCTCTGGATTTTCTTTCTTGTCAGTAGCCCTTAAACTCATACATTCACACTCAAACATGGCACAATTAGGGCTGAATGATAATTTTTTTTGACTAAAATTGATGCTACACACAATCAAAGTTATTTGGGAAAATAATTCAAACTATTTTCCTGGGCAAGATTTATCACAATGCAAATATAGTAATTACTATTATGATACCAATGAACTGAAGTTATATGCTGTGTTCCACTTTAACTTCTTAAACTCTGAAAATGAATGTGTGGGTAACCCATGTTGAGCACCGTATTTATACTTACCAACATGCTCTTCTGTAATTTGTACTGTTGGAAGACTTTTAATTTTGTCCCTGTCAGCAGGTGGGGGACCTGTGTTCTCAAACTGGTTTAGTAACTGAAAAAGAGTGCATGTCAGAAAAGAGACAAAGTGAAGAGTGTGTTATATGCATTTTAGTTCACAAATTTCTCACATGACATTGAAGGAATGACCAGTTCAAAGTTAAGCTATAAAGTTTAAAAGTACCTGTGTTATAATGGCATCAAGACCATTAGCACCCCAGGCATAATCCATAGGATTTGAGTGAAGAACGCCCCTTAAAACCAAAACAAAGCATTACAAACTTTTGGAAAAATAAATGCTGTTTCTGATTTATATAAAATTTGGTAGTATACTGAATTATATAACTTAACCAGACACTCACCACGGTCCAACGCCAATATTTGGCATTGCAGTAGGTGCAATTATTCCATTTACTAGTTGCTGAATGATTCTACCAAAGAGAACAAAATGGCACACAAGGCAAAATTAAACAATGTTCCAGAAAACACAGCGGCAAAACTGGCAACCAGGACCCATTATCTACTGGGTTTCTTACCCCTCTAAAGTGGGAACTCCCTCGTGTCTCCCTGCTTGTCGCCTGGAACCATGGCGACTTCTGGGATGCCTGGCGCTATATCGTTGCCGTGACGCCATTTCCCTTTCCCGTCGGTTTTCAGCGTCACGGTTGTCCTCTGTTGGCTGCCCGGCCCCGAAGTCAAAACTGTCATCGAAGACACCCAGGGCAAACTGACCATAGCCCGAAGGGAATGTAAACAAGTGCTGGTTTGCATTCTGAGAGATGAGATGAACACAAATCTCCATGGTAAAAACCAATTAAGAATTCTGTTTCTTTTTTTAGCATTCAACACTTATTTAAGTTACTTCCCTTTACTCATAGGGCATTATCATCACAGCTTTTGTATTTTGCAATAAACAGTCTCCATTACAGTGACTCTCAGTGTTTGACTGAGCAGTCAAATGTAGTAGACAGTACGTGTTGGCATAAAACATGATCTGCAAAAACAACAATGGAAGCAATGTTATACAATAATGGCAATATTAAGCCATAGTATTAGGAGGAGAGAAAGGTAAAACAGAGGTAAAAGGAGAAAAGAATAAATAAGAAACCTCAAATGGTTGCTGGTTCTGCTGCCCGCTGGAGATGGTCGACATGGAGCCATTGTCAGCACTAAAAAGGAGAAAGATTAATTAACAAGTTATGGCTTGATTAAATAACGTTGAAGGGACATTTAGTTAGAAACAAAAACCCCAATTGTCATCCAAGTGTCTTATTTTCACACTTTATCATTTCTAAAAGGTATAAAACAACACATACTATTGTGACCCAGAGGACAACACTATATAAAACATGACCTTCCACATTCGTCTTTGTAGAAGATTTCTGTTCTTTCTCATAGTGTGTATGAGTCGTGAATGGTGTCCCATTCCACAGCCGAGATCACCAACTAATATCACTCACACTGCTATTTTGGAAGCGAAACTGAAAGAAAAAATTTCACGTTGTCATCTGACATTCTGGAATCATTTGCGGGACACTCGACCAGCCTTTTCATGAGTAAATGCAGGTTTGTTTACAGCGGTGTATTAATAATAGTGCGATGACAAGCAGTGAATGCAGGCAGGGGCAGGAACACCACATGAGACACACTGTGCAAAGATGCCTTGGATGACTGAGGTGAACGGCCTGTGCTGCAAAGAATGGGTCAGCAGCTTGCCCAAAGCACGTACTTTTAGTCCATTGAGTAATCAATGTACATCAATCATTTGTACAATTTTCAACATTAGTTCTGTGAAAATCTTTCATAACCAAGCAAAATTGGTATTGAAACTGAAATATTTGTAAGACAGACAAGAATTAAATTAAAATAGCAAATCTCCAGATAAAAATTTGCCATTTCAGGTAACTCTGGCACATTTGTTAATGTGCACTTCACTGTCATTGTCAGATAAACTAAGGAGAAATTGTTTAAAAATAACTTTAATGATAAATCATTAATCAAACAAATTTGATATTGGTGTATTAAAATGATGCACAAGGATGAATAAAATATTGTGCTCTGTTGTTACAAACTATTGAGTGTATATTTTCATATTAGTAGGATTTTATACAATTCATATATTACTTATTATTTATACCTGTGTATTATGTCATCATGTAGTCATTGTAAACATACGAGAAGTAATTGAATTGCTAAATTGGCCGCAATAAAATGCCATATTCACACCTTCTCTCCTCCAGCAGTTCCTCAATGAACCCTGACTCACATCTTGGACAGGTGTAGTCCTGCAAACAAGAACAGAAAACAAACAAATAGGGTGAAAGATGTAACAACTAAATCTACCAATTGAAATTATAATGGCTTTAATTGAAGAAATAAGAGTGTGTTTGATCAACTCTAACTGTTCTCAATTTTCCTTTGAGGAGTACCATACCATGAGCTACAAACTGCATGACAGTAATGCATATTCACCAATAACTATTCGTTGTATACCTACATTGCGAAGAAACAACATGAAAAAAATAAAACTTGTAGTTAAGGCCCAAAGTTTATTGAGGTGAAATCTGTTAAGACTTAAACGGTTCTAGTAAATACTAGAAGCAAAGTGACTAAATACATCTTCGTTACAGAACTGGCAAAGTCAAGCAATACCAGAACAAAGAGGGATGCCTGAGTGTCATTATTTTTATTGTCATGACATATATATACTTAAAATGTAAATAATCGCATCGAATGATTATTAATTACGAGTACGGATTAATTCTAGCAAAGAACAGAGAGCTGAGGCTGATCTATGTCTGTGTGAAGGACGGACACACACCTCACACACTGATGTATGACAGATCATTCTAGCAGCTTTCTCGTTTGTGACAGAAATGTCACTGAATGGCGTAAGAAGAAAAGAACGTGGTTGCATTGTTGTGACACATCATCATTAGTCACAAGTGTTAAGCAAAAAATATGAAGGTTGAGCGTCTCATTACTAAATGACTGGTTGTTCATTTGACGCGACCAAAATTTTAGGTAGCGTTACTGCTAACGACCGGGCTAACCGTCAAGATTCTGTCCGTCGTAATACATCATCACTGATAACAACAACTAAACATCGTGATGGACTATTAGTTAGTTGTAGCTCCACTGTACGCCCAATATCTTACCGGTACAGATGTTGTATAATGCTGAGACAGCTGCTGATAACGCGCTAGCTGGCTAACAGTAGTTAGCACTAGCGCGATGGAAAAGACGGGGCTCTTATTAGCCTGCTAATGCTAGCTGGCTAGCAGTTGGCCGTTGTACTACAGTAATTTGTGCTCGATTTATCACAATACTGCCACGTTTTCCACCTGAACACGGCCTCTACCTTTAACTGTGGTTAATTCTACTTACGGGTAGCCGAGGACTAATCTCTGCCGAGCATCTGTGACAGAAGAACCGGCTGGGCCATGGAGGTGCTTCAGCCATCTTTAGCCACTAAACAAGAGAGAAGAGTGAAGAGTACGGAGCGCCGAATGGGACAAAAAGGTCCTGGAAAATACCGCGACCATGTGATTGAAGGTCTCAGACTTCAAATGTAGTTTGTGACTCAATGTTTGTCAAACGAGAAAAACAGATGACTGAATAATCCATTTTACAGAATTGTTTTAAAAATTTGAAACTATCTATGTTTCACGTCGGGATTAAATCGCATTATGTATTCTCTTATATATTATACATATATAACTACAGTATAACTACTGTAGAAAGATATTGGTATTGCAATGCGTCGATTTAATAATTTAGATGCACTGAATCGTATTGCCACACGATGGCGCTTTTGTGTACTTTATGTGTTACTGTATTTTGTTGAGCAGTAGGCTAGAGGGGGCCACACTGGCTGAAGAAAAAAATAATTCTCAGACCATTTTGGAGCAAAATAGAAAAAAAATCATGGGGTCAAATAAGAGCCCCAGTCGTGTGCATTGATTTGAGTAATTAATAGTCCATATTCCTACCACACTGTGTTCCCACTGAATTGATGTTATGCCTGCAGGCTCAGGCTCCTCTGTGCTCCCTGTTCATGTGAAAACCAGAGATGAGTTGTTTGAAGTTTTTGTGCAATCTGGCTTTATACTAGATTTATTTTGTCGCATTACTTTTCCATTCGATTCCCGTCAGTCACATTCCCGGGCCAACAACATATTTCAACAGTTTGCATCACACCTGTTTTTGAGCAGAGCGAGTCAAAGATGAATTTGATATGTTGTCCTTTTCATTTTTGTCCTTTTGTCCTTGGCAACTGCTTTGAAGCATTGTAACCAAACTGTCATATCTGAGAAGAAAAACAGTAAATAGTTGTTCATAAGGGAAACACATTGTTTACATGAACATTACCCGGTTCTCACTCTGGTCACTGAGATTGCATGAGGGTCTCAAATGAGTTACTGAAAAACTGAAGGACTGAAGCAGAAAAATAAGCCACTTTATCCTCACATTTCTATTCAATCTGAACACACACCAAAATTGCTTACTTTTGAGCAGTGTTGACAAGGGTGTATTTATTCAATATTCTGAAATATTGATTGTTGTATAAACTGCAGAAATATCTTATTGACACAATGAGTAGGAGTGTTTTTCTGGCTATCACCGCTAATCATGTTTGTCAGCTCAACTGTCCTGGCCTTGTTTGACATATAAATGCAAGATTTCTTTTCTTGACCTTTGACAATAAAAAGCTCAGGAAAACACCATTTGGTTTTATAAGAGCAGAGATTTGTAGGGAATACATTTTATATAATTCTTTAAACCAGCTGTTTGGAAAAAGCTCGGTGTTACACACAAAAATCTTTTCAGCTGCTTGATCAGAACGGTGAAACAACATTTTAAACAATGAAACAATGGCATAGTTTCCCAGCCTGAAACATTGATATGATTAGGTGTAATAGGATCAGTTGTTTTGTTGAAGCAAAGGTCACAATGAAACCTTATTTAGTCTAATGTCCTGTGGCCTTATGTTGTGTCTGATCAGCTGTCTGATCCCATAGTCAGGTTTACAGAGTCATGTGGATAATCCCGCAGCGGAAAACCTGTAGCAGGTTGTTTAACATCAGTCCATTGGTCCACATATGAAGATATTTTAGTTTGTACTGCAAATACATCCAGTTAACCCTGTAAACTGGTTCCTGGAGCACACCTGGTGGGAACAGGGAAGACACAGCTGTCCCATGGACTGAGATTAGAGATAATAATGATATCTGCTATGTCTAGATCACTGAAGAAAGTTATTGTCCCCGTGTACTCAGTGCGTCGCTGCCATCCCGGGCTAATGCTCATTGTTAAAATCCAGTCTGGGACTGAGTGGTTGTGGGTCAGAGACAGGTCACAGAGGCCCCATACCATACAGTTCATGTCACTGCTAATCTGGATTTGGGATATGTTGACCAAAAAATACAGATTTACACGCAATTAGCACCGCAGATGTTATGTAGAGTCAGGAATTCTCACTCATATTAAAAAGGCAGTGAACTAAGTTGTATCACATTTGGTTATGTTGTTTATTCTATATCAAAAAATTCTACCGAAAAAGACCACTTCCAAAATCAACACACTTTTGTCTTTACATCGCTAAATATTGCAGCACTGAATATGAAATATGTATCCAGCGGTATGAGCATAAACGCCGCACTACATTAGACCACAAACACATCCATGCATGGACACACACACAACACTGCCACAGATATCCCTTTCTTTAATCATATCAGGGCACCCTGTAACATGTATAGTGTCATTACAGAATATAATGTATTATTCGCTGCTGTACCTGTTGTGGATTTATTACTGTTTTGTTTCTGTCAAACTCTGGGAGGCAATAAAGTGTGCCAGCCAAGACAGCAGCAAGGGACACTGCTGCTTTTGTTACTCCATATAGTTGTTCCAGACACTGCAGTCGGGAATGCCCCAAACTGTTCTTCTGGGCCCCCAAACCACACACACAAACACACACACACACACACACACACACACACACACACCCACACACACACTAAGCAATAACAGACGCCTGCAGGAACTTCCTGGGCCTCTTAGTCATGCGTCACTTGTTTTGAGTCCCACCCATTGAAAACTCTCTCTCCCCGTAGACACACTCTGTTTGACGCCATGTGTCACAAGAGTTGCGCAGCACAGACTCGCACAGACGTACACACGTACAATATTAGCGACGGAAAGAATGATGGTTAAAAAATAACACAAACAGCGAGTCAGCAGGTTATCGTGGACCGTTTCTTCACATTTGGCTCACAGCGGGCACACTTCTGCGCTTGAATGGTGAATCCACGCAGTGGACAGTGTTTATCTGTTCGGCTTGTGATCAGGATGTGTGTTCCAGACCAAAATCCCTTGGAGTACAGAAGTGATACATAAGTGTTTGAACTTACATCACCGAGCAGCTAAGATAATATAGAAGTTAGAGGAACACATGTGTACGATTAGCAGCTTAAGTTCAAACATCTCAATTGTAGTGAAATATTTGTGATCACTCCCTGCGGATTAGATCCCAGCGATTAGTCTGTTGTGTCTCACTGTAAATTTTAGCTTTTATACATACATTCCTAATATACACACACATGTTAGGAAATGTGTTAACCATCTGTTTGAAGGCATCATTATTAAAGCCATCTTTGATATTGAAATTCGTGTATTTCTGTATGCTGTAGACAGATTATGGCTTTATTACGGGGCTGCTTTTCCCTTTACTGATTTGTTGGAACACATTATGTTGTTGAACCAGGTCCTGGCTAATTCAAACATTCACGATTAAAAAATGTTGTCCTTTGACGATCAAAAAATATATGCTTAAAAAATGCAACGACCACCTACAAGTTGCTTGATGGTGATGGTCTGAAGGCCTAACGTTGATTTGTTGTGTGCCCGTGTGTATGTTTGTTTCTGGGTTTTTTTTTGTTTTTTTAATTCTGCTCACTCCATTGATGTCACATGAACATATCTGGTGACAATTGTAGTCTTCACTAAAGGCATCTAATAATGAGCATAGAAAAGACGTAAACATCTCAAAGAGACGTTTTTCACAGGCTGTTGCAGAATTTGCATGTCAAACTGGAATACCCGACAGCGGTGGAAGTGCCTAACCAACTTTCCATAATAAAAAATCAGGTATTTAGACATTGTGCTGAGCCGGGCTTATAAAAAGCTTATTTGTCTTTAATCAATGTGAGACCCAGCAGAAAACCTGATGAGAAATTATAGGCACGGCCTGGTATTTTTCCAAGCCTTAAATTGCACAAGTACACTCTGAGTCAAGTTTGAGAGGTGAAATGTAGCCTAATTATCACACTTCATTGACGTTTTCACAGTTAAAGTGAGGTTTTCACATGAGCTCACACCATCTTTAATTCAGTCAGGGAGGCTGCAAACTGGAACGTGTCCTAGGTTCACAGTTCACATCTGTTCCCAAACAACCCCCCGCCCCATGACTCCACTCATATACATACAGTATGATACAAAACGTACAGTAGGGCTACGTCATGCAGTATGACCTCTGCTAGACGTTGTACATATGGGCTGGACCACACACAGACAAACAGAGCCAAAAGAGAAGCTGCCCCAGATGTCACGATGAGGAAGTGAAACAATTCAACAAGCCAAATTGGGGACAATTAACATTAGCACAACTTCCTAACACCGCTAATTTGTTGCCGATGGCCTCATCCTGACCAACACACTGACGAACGCTCCTCATTTGGACTAAACGTGCTCATTTTTTTTTTGTTGCTAGGTAAGCCTGGAATCACACCGCAAGGCTTCTCTGGACAGATCAACAAACACCAGATTTGTTGTCAGATGCAGCTGGCATAGATTTTTAGAAGCAAGTCTTTGGTAACAACAGGCAAAAATGTCCATGAAAATTTTGCCTGTTTTGTTTTCCACAGGTGGGGGTAAAATGACAGCTTTCAACGTTGCCAGAGTAGTTTTAGTACGTCAAAGTTGTACTTGAATAAAAATAATTTAGCTTCTGATTATACTTAAGTATCAAAAACATTCTTTGGTCATATCTCTACTTGACAATTGTTGGTAAAAGTAAAATAATTCCTCATCCTCAAGGTGTCATTTATATCTTGTGATTGTCTTCAGATTAATAAGATTATAATCTCAGCCAACACTGCACATGTCTTTAAACATACATAATCCTCTATGTTGTGTCCTGTTTTTACTACACAACTTTTCAGGAGAAGTTATTTATACATTTTATCACATACGGAAAGACCTGAAACCGATTGTTTGATTTGACCAAAATCACGTTTTCAATAAAAATCAAACTGTTTTCATCAGTCTTCTGTCCATCTTCCTGATCGCATACTAAACACATTTCCTTTTTTTGAATATATTTTGTAATTAGTGAAGTAAAAGTATAGATTTTTCTTCCCCAAAAGTCTCCTAAAACATTCTCAAGTACCATCGTGAATTATTTTTACCACTGCTATTACTACTTGTTGTTTTACAACTGTGTGTTTATCCCTACAAACAACATAGTCTGGTAGTCTAGTTTGTCATAATAAAACCTTATCTCAAATGGGAGATTATAAAAAGCATTTCCCAGAAATCCTCATGAAGCTCTGTGCAGCAGCATGAGCCATAAGAACAGACGGGGGCCTGTTCTGTGTAACAATCAACTGTCAAAAGAGAAATGACATGAAAGACAACCCACGTAACAAAGTAAGCCTGTGGAATAATGTCTGAGGTAGATGCAGTATATTCTGATGGAGTGATGGATCTGATATCTATTAGTTTCAGATGTGGGACGGAGCTGGTTCCAATGCAGTGGCGTGATCCAGAGAGTGGGTGGTCTCGGAACACTCCCCGGTGCCTGGCTTCATCACAACATCGTTGCAAATCTAAATGTTGGCTGCTAACTTACTGGAAGTTGTGTGACGAGTTGCAGGAAATGAAGCACCATAAGAATGTTCTTGACAGTATAATCGAGTATACCGGACAAGACAGCGTGTGTGCGTCACGTTACAGCTCTGTGCTCT
>OMNV01001701.1:36226-53606 GCA_900303265.1 Brotula barbata
GCAGGAGTACAAGCGGAACCAGACGCCTACACACTGCAACATACGCACGCAAACACACAAACAACAACAACGTGTCCTATTGCTTTTGCTTAGGGAAGTGAGTCTGACACCTCAGTGGCCACACCGCAAACCATTACGTGTAGAAAAAAGAATGAAATGTGGAGCATAGTGTGCAAAGAATTTCTGAGGTCTCGTGTTGAGTGTAATTAGGATCTCTCCATGATGGCTCAGAGGTTTACTCTGTGGTTATGTCACTGCCACCGCTGGCATGAGAGGGATGAATCAGATTCACCACCACTCAGACAGTGGTGTTGTAATGATATACAGTTTGTTCCTATTGAAGGTATTACACAGTCATTATGACCAGAGAGAACCAGGCCGCAAAATTAGATGAAAAGTGCTGTTTCATTTTTTCTGCTCATATTTTATTCTTTAAACGAATGCCACAGCCATGTTAATGTGCACCCCAAGGTGCAGTCAAACTTTTTATTCCACTGGGTGTCCACTTATTTAATCAGTGCAACAAACAGTGAGTTTAGTGTGCGAGTCGCAGAAGAATTTATTGATGCCTTCAACATTATATTTACGCAGATTAAGCTTATTACAGGTGAAATGTTATTTCCAGTTTCTTCAGTCCTGGAATAGCCTCCAGCCCGCGTGACCCAGTATCGTGGATGAAGAGAATGGATGAATGAATGGAAAATAAAAAACTGAGCTGGCATGAAGACCTCACTAAAGAACACAGGTCTGAACCCTCCTCCAGTGGGCCACACTGAGGTCATGTCTGCGTGCCTGATGACAAAGCCTGACCAAGATGTTTTTGTGCGGCAGTGCTAGCGTAAACATTTCTTAACATATTTCGTTGGAAGATTGAATACTGTTTAATTTCTACAGAGACACACGGAAAGGATAAATTTAAGAATATATTTCTATCAGGACACACACACACTCACACACACACATGCAGGCACGCAAGAAGCCCTGTGGTGCCATTGTTATTTGCCATGTTCAAACTAACAAAACAACTAATTCCATTCCCAGTGTAATAAAAGGGTACTTGGACAGGAATATAAACATCTCCCTAAAGTTGAACCAGATGCTGCTGCATGGTGGAGAGCAGAATTCAGGGAAAGGGAGAAAAGACAGAAAAACAAGGGAGGTACTTTACACAGGAAAGTGAGTCAGTATACCAGGCCTCTGCACATCGAAACGTTCATTCCTCACCCTCTATCCTCTGACCTATTCCCCCTTCCTCCCACATAATCCAGAGCAGGGGGATATCCCTCAGGAGACGGGCAGAAAAGCTGCTCAGCCTGGCTTTGATTCTCTGCTGCCTCTCATCAGAGCCCTTGAAGGGCCCGGCAGCGAGACGACTAAGCCACTGCACGCAACAGCTGATAGCACCCAAAAGCACCCCGGCATGAGAGCAAAGCTGCCCAGTTCATTCTAGGGTAGAAGCTGTGATCCATAAAACGTTCGGTCGCTGTTATTAAGGCTGCATTTAACCGATTTCAGTATTAGGATGCAGCGCAAACAAAGCTGCGGTTTATCAGTTAGTGTTTTCTCGAGTATATACGACAAAAAGACACAATCAGACAGTGTGACAAATATTATACTTTATGTTGGTTTGAAGTGGCAGTACAAAAATACTGTTACAAAAATAAGTTGATGCATTTATCTGTCAGATTTCACAGTAGGTACACAAGTTGGTACACACAGCACTGTTATTTACAGAAGAATGTAGGATTCATTGAAATGTTCCACTATAAGTACAGTTAAAAATATTCAGACATCTGGGTCAAATTTTATTCGGATCGTGAACTTTACCAATTTCTCCAAGGTTTGTCCACGTCAACAACAAACAATTGGTGACTCGCGTCTGCAGGCAATAATCTGGTGCATTCAGGTGAAGTCATTTGTTGTTCATTCCGAGACAAATTTGATTTTCTTTTCACTCAGACAATTCTAATGGCATTTGTCTGTCCCTCAAGTGCTTGAAAAATCCCAAACATGTCCAAGCAACAGAGGAGTATTGCAATGAACTGGTTTGACCTTCAAAATGTATTCACTAAACAAATCGATAAAGAAGGTATTGTAGAGGGTTTAGGGTTGAACTAACAGTGTTCTAAGACAACTACAGACTGAGCCAAGCTGTTCGTTTTTGTAATTAGTGGTTTTGATTAGGATCCAGAGTAAACATGTGTGTGTGTGAGAGAGAGAGAAAGCGTACACAGGTTTGTTTAGGCTGAATCCTTTCCTCACCTCCAAAGGCTGAAATTCATACAAAACAAACTACAGCTGGCCCGTTTTTGCTTGTGGTGAAGTGAAACCACACAAGGAGGCTATAATGTGCTTTCCAAACAAGTTAGAGGTGCTTTCCATCCATACTGATGTGTGTGTGTGTGTGAGAGTACATGGGTGTGGGGTGAGGAGAATTGAGACTGTAAAAACTGTAAAACTTTGAAAAACGAAGCAATGACAGTTACTACTGTTGCCCTTACAAAATAAACAAAACACAATAAATATGTTTTTTTTTTGCGTCAGCTTTCCCAAGGATATATGGATTTGTATACAGGATAAAAACATAAATAGAGCTTGATACCTTCTCCAATAAATAGTACTGGTAATCTATTTACAATATGCACACATCTCCCAAAAAGCTCATGATGGATTTCTCTCTGAAGACACATGACTTCATCCGCGCTTACTTCCTCCAACTAACACACATTTAAAGTGAAGCCATGTAACTTTTTACTGTAGCAACAGTACATGTACTGTTTATGTATGAACTTTCTAGCATATGTACTAGAAACAATGTATTTTTTTCTCATAGAATCACCTGAATTTATAGCAGTGCCAATAAAGCACTTACTGGTCTGACCGATGGCTAATGCTAACTCTCGTTGTGTTGCTGTTTGTTTTTATCATACCATATCATACCAACGTATCATAACAAATTGTCAATACGTAAACAGATTGTACAGTTATGATTATGATCTGGAATCTTTGGATAGGCATTTAGGAAGAGATTCACGTTTTCAACAGAGTTAGCAGAGAACGGATTAGCAATAGCTAACTATTTCTTTTGGTTAGCTGTCTATTTACATTTCATTTAAAACTGTTTATGGTATTATAATAACATTGTACTGGGCCTTGCGTATTTTAACAGCAGATATACAAGATTAAAATGGCTAAGCTATCACAGCATGTCGGTTAACTAACCGTAGCATAAAACTGTACCGTTTGTCTCCTTAGCTTATTTTTGTGACACCAACATGTAATCATCATTACAAACATCGCCAATGTAAATATGTATAAAGGACAATTGTATTGTTCTCTGCGACAAACTTTACTTTAGTAGATCACTTTGACTTTTACAGTATAAGTACAAGAAACTTCGCTAACCATGTTACCAGTATGAGGCCTATGTACATTTATATGTTTGCCAACCATCAATTATCACCCGACCCCCGTCTTAAATATTGTAGTGGTCTTATAAGTTTTTTTCTTGCTTTATGAGTCAAGTGATGATGATGTCATGAAAGTGAAATGTCAAAAAGTGTAGTAAAATTAGATGTTCTGTTGACTGGTAATTACTGCTTCCATCCATAGAGGATACGTTAACTAAAAGTCACAAGGCTCGCTTTAAATCAAGTGTTCGACAATAATTTTGCTAACCCTTTTTTTTGGAACATGTAATATGGCACACGTCTTCCAAAAAGGTCTCCCATATCAAAAGTATCGTGATTATGTGTACAAAGGGGAGGGTGAGTGATTGTCAAAAAAAGAGGTCATCGTGAGAAGCTAGTGGTGTAAAAATGTTGACCAACCCTTCTCTTGCAAACTTTGTCACTACTTGTCCATCTAAACGGCATTTTCCTCACTACCCTCAAAGTCCTGAGATTTCCGTGGGGGATCTGTGAAAAAAGATGGAAAAAAAAACACGTTATCGCACCTGCTTGAGAGGTGAAAATCTTATTTTCAGTGCATATTGGAGAGGTTGTTAAAGACATTTTTCCACCTGTGGCCCGACCCTAAATCTTATCCTTAAATAAACTCAGTGTTCATGGTTTTGTTCTCTTGAAGGAAGATGCCTTCTAATCGGATCATGGGTGGGTGAAACAGGTTAAATCGATGGTGGATAGGGCCTTACTGTTGCAGTGGCCGTAGTGGCGAACTCCTATCGAGCGACCCAGAAAGCACGTAGCTCTACGAAGATGGCATGCGCTCGGATAAGTGATGTTGTCATTGCCGCAGATTGGCTGCTCAGATGGCATCGGTATTGGGCAAGGCGTTGTGCGACACATCACGCAGTGGGCGCTGTTGGTCTGGTCAGTCACACAGGTATGAGTCCCAGGACAGACCACATTGGAGCATGACTCTGTACCGGGTGTAGAGTGGGAGTATTAGTCAAAAAAAGAGCGAACAGTTGGTGTTCATCAGTTGAGCTGGGAAAGTTTGCTTACTTTTGCATTCTCCCTGGTACATGATCTCCAGGTCAGGGTGTCCCATGCAGCGGGCCATCAGCATAGAACACTCGTCCTTATACGACTTCCCATCGCTACCGCACACAGCATGCTTCCGGGAAATGTGAGAGCAGTCGGGGGAGCACACACACTGAGGCCGCCCAGTCTTCATCTTGCAAACCTTTCCTGGACTGCATTTGACTCCCTCACAAGTCTCTACAAAAGCACAGTGAGTGGTTTCATATGTGGCTGAGTGCTGTGCAGCGTCAGTTTAGTGTTACTGTATTAACAAGTCTGCAGACATCAGGTGATCCACAGGCATTTTTATACAAAACAAGCTCGAAAAACCTGGGGCTTTCCCAGACTGTAACACAATTTTCACCTTGCACAATATTTACAATAATCACATCTCTGTACTGACAGTAACTCACAGGGGTGCCTCCCCTGGTGGAATGTGAAGTTGGTGTGTTTTCATAACAAGTCAGATCTAGCCGTACGGATACGCACGCAGATTTGGGACCGAGGGGCTTCGAGGCAGACAGAGTTCAAAGAGTTGTCTGAGAACATTACAAGCAGAGAGAGATGGACCTTAAATGTCGGATGCCCCCGGGTTCCTCTAACAGCCCATCATGTCAAGGCTCAGGAGGAACTGCAATTAAAGTCGCCTCACAGAAGCCTTCACTGGGACTTTTATGATATTGTTCAGCCTGATCAACTCAAAGTCCCCGTATCCTGTACATAATGAGGAACTTATTTTTATTTCCTACCTCCAGCACTTCGACATAAAGTGTTCACCTCCTCTCCTTTTAATTTAACACACCTCCTCTCTCCCCATGTGTAATTTAAGGGACAAGTGTCTCCAAGTAAGCCAAGGGGTCTCTGATCTCTCTCTCTCTAACCCTCGCTCTGTGATGATGTAGGTGTTGCTCCAGATGTTAAGTTCTCTCTGAAGTGATGACACGCCATGAAGGGTTTAATGACGTGATGCTTGTGACACCGCTGTTTTCTTCCTCCGGAATTCCAACTAATCAAGATAGCGTTGCACATCATGCATTATGGCTACCAGACATCCAGGGCATGTGGCAGCCATTTATTCCAGTCCTCAGGAATGTATTTAGTTATTTTGCTCACAGAGGCAAACAAGCCTCCATTCTAATTAGAATTTAGAACATAAAATGCTTTAAAACAGAGGTAGAACTAGAAGAGAAACAGTGGATGTCTGACTCATTCCGCTAATTTCATTTATTTGCCGTGAGATGCAGCTGTTTTGTTAGTTAGAGGATTACCTGTACTCATAGCCCAAAGTTTTGTCATTTATCTCCGTTTCTGTAAGCCGTGTGATGTGGCCAGATAAATCCAGGTCCGTTTTTGGATGTGCTTGTCTAAAGATGTCAGTACTTAGGTTTTTCTTCCTTTCTTTTTTTTTCCTTTATTTTACTGGAATTATCATCATAATTCTCATTTCCTGGCCTATCATCACATGAGTAAAGACAGAGTGTATCTGTTAGTGAACCTGAATGAACCCTGCTGAGATTCCAACAGAGGCACAGCTGGGTGGAGTTAAGTGGAACACCTGGCCCAGATACACATCTGCTTTCTGTTAGAAAGCTCAATCACAAATTCAAGCATTTCACAAATTATGTGTTTCGAATCAATTTTTGCTCAAAAATAAATAGAAATCTTACAAATCTAGCCAAATCTAGTCTATCTGGCGTCAGACCGACTCGTACGTCAGGTGATGGATCCAAGAATAGGAGGGGAAGTTATTTATACATGTGGCATATAAAAATCAATTAATTTTAAAAGGGTTGTTTACCTTTGCAGGCTTTACAGGAAACTATTCCCAGGAAGCCCAGCAGGCTGACCTCATTCATGGGCAGACTGGTGTTGGACCACGCTGTGTCCAGGCGCCCCCCGGCACAGCACTCCTCCCTGGTCACCCCTCTCATCAGCACCATGTCACACCTTTGGTCTTGACTCTGCTGCAGCCAGCACATCCCAGCTAAGGGTAGGAGTGAAAACACACGCGGAAGAAATGTAGTTATTTTGCCACAAATCGAACGTATTAAAAACACGTATGTACTCATTCATTCTAAATTAATGATTGTTACTTCTTAAGTCTTGGATTATCGTTCACTGGATTGTCTATTGTAACAATTATAACATTAATTACATGATAACTCCCCATTATTTACAGCTATTAATTGTACAACTCATTTACAAAATCAATCCTTCCCAACATTCTCTACTACTAAGATACGGAATATGCCATACGATACTTTGTTCAATTAAAGTCACACATTTACTAAAAAAATACTTCTGAAGTTTAATAAGTGTGACCAATCGTAGTTATACTTTTTCAAAAGTTATGAAAAGTCCACTCACCGTTGACAGGATTCCTCCCAATGTCACACAAAGTGAGAATCACAGCAAAAACGGAAATCAAAAAGCCCATTGTGGTCTCACAAAATCTCTCGCACAAAACCTTAGTGTTGGCAAATAATTCACAAGTGATGTTCTTCTGGCAACAGAGAGGATCACCCTATCTTCTGTGGATGTGTCTCTCCCTTGAATGAATGTGTTGTGGATAAGTGATGTCGTTCCCCCTCTGTATAAATATTTAGCCCAGATGGAATTATGCTGCTGGGATGGGCGATCTTCTCAGCCAGTAATAAGCCAGGGCAGGACACAGTTTGACTCTGACTCAATTTCCAGAGTCGGGAAATGATCCATGCCCTGCAGCGCCAGATGCAGGGCACTTATATGACCTCACAAAACATTTTCACACCATATTAACCTCGTTAAACGCTAATTAAGTCACCCAAAAGATTTAGAATGGGTTTTAAATGAGTTTGTTTTCCCCTTTTCTCTTGCTCACGTTCAGCTCAGCCAGTTTCTCTTAGTTTCATCTTTTTTTGTATTTTACTGAATGGACTGATCGAATTCAAGTTGGCATCAACCGTTTAGTACAGTCACAAATCTGACATCACGCAAAATCCAGGTCGCAAAATTGATGTGGTGCGATATTTAATGTGAAACACAGACGTTTTAAACATTGAAAGTGAAGTTTGAGATGTCATTGGTATCTTGGCTAAATTGAATTAAATTGGACTTGAGCAAAAACATTCTTAACTATCTCCTGATGTAGTCAGCGAAAACGGAGAGGTCTACAAAGTGTTAGACATACTCCAAATATCAAGATACTGTGGATATATATATTGTATATATATATATACAGGAATAGCAAAGTGAGAGCTAACGTGTGCTACTTTTGTGCCAGGGACTTTTTGAGTTTAAGACCATCGAGTGTTGAAAAACATCTGTATTATCATAGTGTCTGATCAAACCATAGATAGGCCTCCCCTTCAGCATAAACATCTGCACTCATCTTTTCTCCTCCTGCACTCATTCACCTCCACACACTGTGAGGTATGCAGTAATCCCAAAGTAATGCGAGTCTGCACATCTGTCTGTCACTGTGTTTTTATGTTCTCTTTTGATCGTTGGAGGGAAATGAACGTAGCATATGCCGTTGTATCTGAATCTTCATGAATGATGTTGCCTTCTTCGGCAGAGATCCCCAGGGCACCGAAGGAATGCTGCCTGACCTAACAGGGGAGGAAAGACGAAAAGAGAGAAATGAACGATGACCGTGGGTGGCCTGGCTCTTCGTTGGCTCTTTGCAGATGCACTCAGCTCCTCACATGGTTTGGATCATCACTGCTAAACCATACAAATTAATGCAGCATGCTTTAGACTTTGGTGCAACCGCTTATATATGATCTTTATTAGGATGCAGCTTACTGTGTTCTATCTTTGAGAAATAGTAGACTCTTTAAAGTGGAGAGCTCTGTGGGATAGTGTGAAATTGAAAAGGCCGGGGGTGGACTGCGTCTAAAGTGAAATAGAGTGGGTGCATCTCTGGCAGGGCAGGTGTGGAGCTCAGTCTGTCGAAGATTTAGCTGAAAGGAAATATAAAAGGTAAAAACTGTACTGCCATCTACTGGATGAGTTGGATTATTTTGTCACATTGTCCGGAAAATGAGTGGGGCTGAATTGCTTTTTGGTCGTGAGTAGAGATGGACCAGGAGGATTACATGGGCACGGACAAACCTCCCAACAAACCCAGTTACAAAAAGAAAAACACAATTTATTAACACTGAGCACAATTAGAAAACAACACAGGAGCAGTTCCACATCATTTTAAAGAGGAATGGATATTTGTTTAACCTGTGAACTCTTAAAGAAAGAGAGAGAGAAGAGAATAGATATATTGTCTTTATTTTGGACCGTCACGGCTCATCACTAAGTAAAGACAGGCATGTGTGTAACTTGATGGGGGATCCATCAGTCTGCCACATGCTTATAATTCTGTTATGCGAAACCGATATAGACTAAATAGAAAATAAACTTTTTGCTTTATCTGCAAGGGTAAGATCACTAAATACTGCAATTGACATATTTGGATTATTTTTTTTACACTTTGTTTTGTTTGATTTTTGCTTTGTTTGTGTACAATTACAAATGCCTACAAAAAAAAGCCTAATATGCCCAAAAATATGCAAAATAAGATCAACAAGTGTAAAACTGATCTATAGTGAGGTAATCCGGCTTGTTGATAGGTTTCTATTAAAACAATAAACAGTTACTTATATACAAATAACATCACAACATTGTATAATAAAGAAAAGAAAATAAAGTTTGTTTACTGTAGTTTTTAATGATTCCAAGATTTGAAGAATTTCATTATTGTCGTGATATTGACAGGATATTGTGAACAGCACAGAATACGAACTGAGACCCTGCACACCTTTTGGGTCTCCCATGCTGTAATACTGCAACTGATGAAAATAACCAAATGAGGGCGCCCTGCATCCTTTTGGAAAAATGAGACGCCAGTATCACAAGTTTCCACAAAGTGATCCACTTAAAGTGCATCCATTCTTCAGTAATTTGTAAAATCCCTGCCGTCCCCTTTCAGGTCTTTCCGAGAACCTCACTTCATAAAAACCTGTTCAGCCTTTGGTCATCAAAACAATCCCAAACTGAATTTGGATGAGTTATCTCCCACATATCTCTAATGCCTTGGCTACAGTAACGGCGTCTGCCCAAATGTTTACAACACCTCTGAGGAAAGCCAGCTGATATTGCCGAGGTTATGAGCAACCATTGACTGTAACACAAGACTGTGAGGATAAATCTTTGGGTTGCTGAGTCACACCAACTAGATTTACTTCAGACACATTAGGCATTATTTAGTTTTATTTATTTATTTAGTGGGCCTTTCTGCTTTATTGTGATGCATCAGAGAGATAGACAGGAAATGGCAGAGAGAGAGGGGATGACATGCAGCAAAGGGCCCAGACCGGAATCGAACCCTCTCCGCTACGTCGGGGTGCATTAAGCATTATTTTTACCCACCCTCAGTGCCTATAATAGCATCATTTCCCTGTTTCTCGTCGAGGTGTAGCACTCTGAGTACGTGCGTGATAAAGAGCGGTCCAGGACAGGATATGAGGTCGACCTTACTTTATCACCGCAGACATCAAATCAGCGGAGAAGAAAGTAACACCCCGAACATCTTTCCACCCCGACCACGACTCTGTCTCCAGTCATAACGTGGGAGTGGACATCTCTCAGCTAAACAGCGAGCAGCAGCGCTAATCGCTCCGTACGCCCCAGCCGTCGTCCATCCACTCAATTTACTCCCAACGTGTGTTACTGATTGAACCGGTCAGAGGCCAGAGAAGGTGACGGGGCCGGATAGGATCGCCCCCTGTGTGGCTCTGTACGCAACTTTCCTCCTCTGGGCCCCTGCCCCCTCCCTCTCTTCCTTGCTTCCTTCCTGTGCTGTGTTGGTCATGTGAAATCCCTCCAGCGCTTCATTAATGAGGAAGGTTAATGTCAGCACACGCGCTGCTCCTACAACACCCCCGCCCACCCTTTCCTGTACTCTCCTCTCCTCCCCTGTCCTGTCCTTTCCTCTCTGCCCTTATCTCACCCCTTCCTCTCTCTTGGGCACCTTTCTTCCCTCAGAGAAGGCCACTGATGTGGTCATGACTGGGTCTCCCTCTGTGTCACTGACTGTAATTAGCCCTGTTTGTTTACTGCGCCGGATCTCTCTGCTCTTCCCCACTGGGCTGGAATAACTCCCAGTGTTCATCTCCATCATCGACACCTCGTGATCCTGCGTTCGCGAAGTCTCGTAAAAAAGCTTGTTTTACAAGCTCATTGTCTGTAGACTTCCCAGATAGTTACACAGTGAAAGAAGGAGCACATTTTGTTTCCTGTTGTCATCTGACATTGTTGTTGATGTCTCACTTGACTTTTGAAGAACAGATTAGGACCACGTGTTGTTGGAAGTTATATTTTCAACAAGTATTTTTTAGGTTTTGTCATTTGCGTGCGTCAAACTCAGAGTTGCAGTGCATGCTGGGTATTGTCTACGGGAATGTCATCACGATAACCTTTGTTTAAGTTATAACCGTATTTATGATAATTGCTATTTTTATCTGATCTTATTGTATCAATGAGACGAATTTTAATTTCGGGTATAAACATGACAATGACACATTGTGGCTATGAGTCACATGTGTATGAGAGGCTTCATCTTCATTCATGATGCGCCCGTCCGTAAAACACCGAGGGCTAGAAGTGAGCACACAATAACACCATTTTCCCGCAAGTGTGCTGCCGGTCAGGGTAAATGGGAGAGATGCTCTTATCTGTGTTGTTGCCGAAAATCACTGTTTGGTGGCAAATATGTCATTATGCTGTTTGTCCTTCAATTAAAGCGGTAAGAGTGACCCCCACTGGGGTTCCAGGAATTTCTGAGAGGTTCCTGATACAACACATCGCGTCACACTGCATCAGTAAGTAATCAGTCGATTGTTTGCCTCCGAAGCAAATATTCAGATAATTCTCGCAAAAGCCTGAGTAAGCGCTCGAAAAATGAAGCGAAGACTCGATTTTAAATTAATCAGAAATGCAATTTTCTCCCCTGGTTATTGGTCCTCATTTAGATTTGTATAATTTGGACTCCTGTGCAGTCTCTGGAGTGTTTGGGCGCCATGTGGTGGTGTGGTGGTTAGTACTGTGTTGCCTCCTGCCATTGCCCCTGACCAAGGCACTAGGTGGAAGATCTGGAGTTGGTCCCCGGGTGCTGTTGTGTGTGTGTGTGTGTGTGTGTGTTTGCATGTGTAGTCTGCCCACTGCTCCTCATTGGGGATGGGTTAAAGTGCAGAGAATTAATTTCCATACGGAGATCAATAAAGTTTCTTTCAAGTTTCTTTCTTTCAAGTTTCTTTCTTTCAAGTTTCTTTCTTTCTTTCTTTCTTTCTTTCTTTCTTTCTTTCTTTCTTTCATTCATTCTCTCTTTCTTTCTTTCTTTCTTTCTTTCTTTCTTTCTTTCTTTCTTTCTGTGCAGTAATGCTTAGCTCACATCTAATGAGGTAAAACTACAGCTTTGTGTAAATTCATCCATTTTTGATGGAATGATGGTTTTCCTTGCACGTGGTCACTGTTACATTCTGAGTAATGTTACCAGGAAACACAGATAAGGCGGATACATTTTGTTTTGTATCTACCTCTAATTATTTTGATATTAGGCTGAATATTCTTACAGAAAATAGATGAAAACTGGAAAAGTAGCACGAGCTGTCACTCTCTTATTCTGCATTCAAATGAAAATGTAATAATTTCTCTCTCTCTCTCTCTCTCTCTTTCTCTCTCTCTCTCTGTTTCACTCACACACACACTCTCCTATCCCTTCAAAGACTCTTGACTGCACAAGCACCGATGCTCGTGCTTGCAGTTACCATGGCGACAAATGAACGAAGTGCATTTGTTAGCTAGCTGCAACATAAAAGATATCTGACAGAAATTAAATTAAAAAAATGTTTTTTTATAAAAGGATGGAGGAAAGTTTTGGATCCAGAATTTGGAATTGATCCTCCTCCAACTCTGATTTAGTGTTTCTCAAACTGTGAAAAATAAAGCGGCCACATTCATCATTCATGTTTAAATACATACAGTACAAGATAATGCTCTCACTTGTTACTGTTAGATTATTGTTTATTGATTTATTGATTTTTTGATAGATAGATAGATAGATAGATAGATAGATAGATAGATAGATAGATAGATAGATAGATAGATAGACAGATAGACAGATAGATAGATAGATTCTAATATGTCCATCTTCATGTTCTACTCGCTGCAGAATGCTTGCCTGGCTGATTAATGAGCTTCTCCTGCCTTTTCTATCTGTCGCCAGTCATCAACAGTCAAATCAGTTTCTGTGCCATACAGTGGAGTGAAAAAATGACAACTGATAAAAGACAAACTGGGCAGATGGGTCTGCAGGTGGAATTACTTCAGTGCACAGTGTAAATATGAATATTAACAATGAGCACATGCAGTATTAATCACAGGCAGACACACAGCCCCCCATTCAACCCCATTCCTCACCGGACCACAGCTTTAATATCCTGATCAGAATATTAATTGATAGGAAAGTATTCCTATAATCAGCCACATATTGATAAGAATACGAATAATACACGAAGATAGATAGATAGATAGATAGATAGATAGATAGATAGATAGATAGATAGATAGATAGATAGATAGATAGATAAACAGACTTTGACACCTAAAATGGTGCAGACATTAAACATTTTTGTTTAATACGAAGTTGACATCAGTCCAAAATTGCCTGTGACATTTTCTGTTCATTCTACTTGAACCTGCCGCACATTATGATTCCTTTTAATGCTTTTTACGTAACGGTTGTGATGGAGGTGGCGGAGTAAGATGATGTGTTTATTGCCTGAAAATGGGAGTGGGAGGGCGCTCTCAGTCAGAGGAAAATGAATAACAGCCCTGGAAATGACAGAAAGTGATTGTTAAAAGAAAAATGAAGCGTGACGCCAACAAGACAAACAAGCAGAGACTGTACCTGTGACAACAGTAGGAAGAAAGAAAGACTTCCCGCTACCTGCACACACACACACACACACACACACACACCTCCCACACCATCACACTCTGCGTTACACTCGCACCTTCCACACTCACACGCTTCATGGTTAAGTTACAAAAAAAGCCCACCCAGCTCACACTCGAACACACACGCACAACCACTCATAGCTACCTACCTCATGCCCCTGTGGTTCATCTGGCGTCACTCATACTCTGTGAGCTGTTACAAAACAAAAGGCCAAGGTCTCTTCATCCCTCCATCTCCCAGCATTGCTCACTGCTCTCAGAGTGAGGACGCTATGTGTGTGTGTTACATGTCGTGGGCTGCTCTACTTGGTATTTCTGGAAATGGGAATTACATGATGGCCATTTTTGTCTTCTGAAATATCACAAAAGGAGACAGACACCTACCGAGGACACACGAAGATTTGTAATGACCGTCTTTTCTGCGAAGACAAACCAATCATCCCTTTTTCTATTACGGACAAAGAGCGACGACCACCTGTTCCTTTAACACGTCGAGCTGTTAAAGCGATTTTATCAAATTTACCGGCAAATTACGTCTAAAGTGGGTCACCTCCTTTGTTGTTTTGTGAATTGGAGATATGGCGGTTGATGTTTGAATGAATGGCGGTATTTCTTCCACGCTTGCAAAGGTGGAAATTATGTACAACACAGTAAAAGCTAAACATTTCCTGTGTTATGCTATAATAAAGATAGTTTCATAAGGGATGAAACGTTGTGTTTTAGAGGGGTCATCCATCGATTGTGTTGGGTCAGTCCATAATGGAACATTCCAGCTTGCGAGGTGAAGCCAAATATCACCAACAATGAAAAAAAACAAAGTAAATAAAGCAAAAAAAAAAAAAAAGTCAATTCTGTGGGAATTTCCCAAAAATGATCAAATGAGGAGCAATTAAAAATTGCACTGGATGAATGTGTGGTAAAAAACGTTCTACTGAGCTGTGAAAGCAGGTTGGTATTCACAAATGACAAATTTAATGGTCTCGTCTGAAGAGGCTGAATCAGAATGCGAGCGAACTGTTCCACCAGCCTCTAATTAAGACCTGAAAAGCACTTCTGCGTGTGTGTGTGTGTGTGTGTGCATCATAAGTGCCTGAATGAAACATGCAAAAGAGAAAGGGCATACTCCGTAGCGAGACAGCACTTGTCACGACCCTGGTTTTCTCTCACTATGCACACACACACACGCACACACGCGCATACGCTCACACACACCATCGTCCCACATTTGTCAGTGTGTCCTTTATGAGCTTGTTTCTCATCTGCTAACATGCTGCCACGGGGCCGATGCATCATGTTTGTTCCTGCCGGTGAGATGTTGTTTATTACAAACCCAATATTACCTGAGTGTGGGGAAATGTCTGCCACAACGGTTGATAATTAAAAACAGAATGCTTATCAACAGCTTGACGAAGAATGCTTCCTTAATCAAACAATCGATTGGCCATTCGTGTTTTTTCCCTCACTCCTTTCCTTGAAGTGGTTGCTTGCTGTGTTTCTGGGGCTGATGAGTACCCTCTTGAGGGGGATGATGTCATCGTCTCCCAGGTTAATATGCGCTATATATAGGACTGAGCCCCAAAGAGCAGGACAGAGGAGGACAGAGGAGGGCAGAGGAGGACAGAGGAGGACAGAGGAGGACAGACAACTATCTGAATGTAAACCTCGCTGGTAAATTATTCATAAATGCTTCAATAAAGTTGTGCAGAAAAGTGCTGATTTCGGAGATGATCACCATGAGATATAAGGTTTTCTCGGCTGTAAGCATATAATAACCCTTTAGAATCCATTTTTTTATCATTTTGGTTCATATTTGTCCTTGACTTTGCTCTTGAAATCAGATAAAGAACACACATAACGTATCTGTAGCTCGGCAGTAAAATGAATGAAAAGTGAAATTTCTGCAAGGATTCACAAGGAAATCGAATTTATTATCCGATCACACAACATCGAGGGCGACTGTTACACAACACAGACTTTTTTTGCTGAATGCAATCGAGACTTCCTGTTTGTGCCAAACATTTTCTGCGGGTAAATACAGCGAATGAAGTCTCACACGAAGCGTCTCCCCTCCTGTTCTCAGTCTCCATGCTTCACTCAGCTGTCACATTCACAGCAAATACTCCACCACCCCATCCCCTCCTGCCCATCATCCAGTCATCCCTGACTCATCCTTTCATTCTCACTGCTCTCTGTTTCTTTATTTCTTTCTCTTCCTCCCCTCTTTGTTCTTGTCACGGAGCCAGAGAGGAGCTCCTTGAGGAAAATGGCTATTTTCTCCCATGTGATTGGGCCCTCTGCCGTGTCAGGGCCACGGATTGCTCAGGAGCTAATAACATTGTCGATGATGGCTCCTCTCTTCTCTTTCCCGTGTGGGTTTGTCAGACTCCAGCTCGCTCCCTGTTTGATCTCATCAAACATCAAACATTTTTGGTCTCTGGCCTTTCTCTCTCTTTCTCTCTGACTCTTTTTAATAAACTTCCAAGTAGTCCACCAAGTTCCAAAAAAGAGCTAAAACTGTTTATGAATTTAATCAAAACCAAAACTTTTTTATTTATTGTTCTCCTCATAACATTGTGTGGTCTAAACCATCCCCTCTCCTCTGATGACAGATTTAGATGACAAGCGTGCATTTACCGCCACCAAGCAGGTTTCTTGCTCTGTTTATTTGATTGTTAGCATGATTACTCAATATGTTGCGAACCAATCTTAACAAAACTGGACCCCGTTCAACAGAACCCTTTTAATTTCAGTGCCAGATCCAGATGCAGATCGTCATGGCTTCATTTGATTTCCTATGAATATTTTAAGATTTTTTTATGCCATTTCTGTTTTATTATGATAGTGACAGTAGTAAGGACAGGGCAGAGAGAGGGGATGACACGCAGCAAAGGGCCCAGTATCGAACCTGGGGTATGTGGCATTACACCCTACCTGGTGAGTCAGGTGGATGCCCCCCTAGTGGTCTCAATGATATTTTTAGGAAAGGTTTGATCTTACAAAGCCATTGGCAAACTACCAAATATCAGTAGTGCAGATAAAGAATTTGAATGGCTTCTTATGACAAATTAAACCATGATCATTATTATTATTATCATTGTTGTTGTTGTTGTTGTTTAGTCCAGTATTTTCTAAGAACAAGACAAATACTGTTGTTGTGTCAGTAGTCATGGCCGGAAGAGATGGAGTGACTAACAGAAGGTGCTAGCAGCGCTCAATATGTCATTCTCTCTGGTTTGGCTAATTCCAGCATGGTGCCGGTGTCAGCCCTCTAGCAAGCCAACACACACATACACACACACATACACACACACATACACACACACACACACACACCCCGACACATGCATACACAGACAGACAGAGAGAGAGAGAGAGAGAGAGAGTGTCACATACAGTCATTCATTCATAATATGATAATAACATGATCATCTTTCAATAAAACATTTTAATTTCTTAATTGTTCACAACACAACAATTCTGCTTGTGTTCTTCACTCATTGTGGCTTATCTTTTTTTTAATCTGCCTCAGAATCTAATCAATTATTTTTGGACTAAAAACCTCACCAACTGACAACATTTCAACCAGGTCCACAGATTAGATTTTGGAATATCCTGCTGAAAATCAAACCGACAGTAGGTAACCGCTTTCACGGCGGTAATTGGTTCTAAATTTTGATCGCTCCCCCTCTGAACGCAGCAACACCTGCGGCGAGTCTTCCTCTAATCTCCTGTCAGAGCGGATGTGCTAAACTTTTCATTCTGCCTGAAGTGGCACTTTTGCCCTTTGTCATTCTTACGAAACAGCTTTTTTTCATCTTCCCACTCTTATTGCAGCGACTTCTTGGTGAGTCAAATACGGCGACGCGGAGCTTCATCTTAACAACCACTTTTAGGCCATTTACAAT
>OMNV01001702.1:13795-33479 GCA_900303265.1 Brotula barbata
CTCCTTCTCCTCCTCCCCCCCCCCCCCCCCTTCTCTCTCTCTCTGTGCCATCTCCCTCCCCCTCTTCTTCTTCTTTCCGGCTCTTCCTGCTCTGTGTGTTACTAAAGGTTTGACTGTTAAGTGAAAGCCCCAGACATTTTGGAGTCTTGCAATGATGCAGCAGAGGTTTTGATGGCAGCCCATCTTTTTTCAGCCTGCTGCGGTTCCATACTTGTTTGCCTTTCGGGTACAGAGATTTTTTTCTTTTTTCTTTTCTGATGACGCAGTTACTCGTCTGAATCAAATATGGACTATTCATTACTGTACGTGTGCAGAGCGCACGTGTGTGTGTTGATGCCTACGAATGATTCAGTGTTGGTTATCTTATGAATTTGAATATTACTTGTTAATTAATATATGGTTTTTAAAGTACCCAGTTATGTTTTACAAGCCTTAATAAAAGATTCTGGACCATTTTCCATGCACATTTCATCATACATTCATTCTTAAATAAAACCAGGATCCGCCCTGCCTGGAAATGATAAACAAACAGAATGTTATTCTCACTCCAAAGTATAATCCTTCATTCAGCATTCTATGTGTAAACACAGATGTCCCACTATGGGCTTGGTAGCGATTCAATAAATTGAAGATATTTTGCTTGTCCTGAGATTTGTCTGAGATTTTTGAATATACACAGTGATTTTGAACATTATTTGCTTTAATTGTAGACCATATGACAACAACCACAGGTGTTTATTGTAGTTACAGGTGGTAAATAAATGACAAAATTGATTAGGAGTACGCTTGAAATGGCCATGTTTTAGTTTGTTGTTCTTCCTCATTTTTATATTATAATAATATAGAGAGAATGTGACGCACAACAGTATGAAGCGAGTGTTTGGCCTGAATTATGTGTTTTTCTGCCTGAGAGGGCGCCTAAAATACCTGAAACTGTATTTTTTTCACTTAGGGCTACAACACGGGAGATTAGAAGTGGATCAATGTGTTTTTACATGACTAAGTATGGCAAAGGTCTGAAAATAGGCCACTTAATGTAATAACAGAGATGGAAAACATAAAAGTCAGGATTATTAAATTAATAAACGGAACGTTCGGTCAGAATTCAGCCCGTATGTGGCCTACCGCACTCATTTTCAATGGTCCTCTCCACACAGTCATGAACTGGACCTGAGCACGCTTCCTGGCCGTGTGGTCGACTTTGTTGCTGCGGACGGACTGTCTCCCACGTCAAAGTGAATTTCTTATCTTCCGTGTTCAAAACAATGCCAATATCTCTCAAAGCGTTCAGCCACCTCTTCCATTTTGCGCTTTGATTTTTTCCCTCTCGCTAACCGAAGCTGTTGCAAAGCACAGCAGAAAAAGCAATGAGCCAAGGGAGAATAATTTTCCTTGATAGACACTGGCACAGTTTTTAATTTAATGCATCATAGGATAATTCTGTTGAAATTTGATTTGTAGCCCAATACGATAAGAAACACAGTAGCTAAAACAGTGACAATGCACCGCCGCCACCGTGCTACATTCATGTATTTATTATTTGCGAGTCTTCTCTCTTTCCAAAAATTAATAAATGCAATATCGTTCTTTGTACGGAGGCGGAACATGGTGGAGCGACCCACGCTGCCAGACTAAGGGGCCCCGTTCCAATTAGCATTTTGATATGAAAAACATATGAACTTGCTGTAATGCGAGTCACATAGCGTAAAAGACTGTGTGGCCCGTCGTGACCCCGTACATGCGTGTTCAAACATACAGGCTGTAGGATACGACATTGCATGCATTTCTGGATTAAATTGCATTTGACAGCAGCAAAACAAATGGCTGCACTCTTCTGCCACACTTGTATGACCAACGTGTGACAGATATTAAATGGACACATCTTCGTCGGCACAGTGTGACTTTAGCTCGCCTGCCACATTAGATTCGGCGGGGACGTTAATGCCCACTTCTGCGCGATAAGGAGAATTAAACCTTAGAATCTAAGCGTTGACCTTTACTTGGAGTGTACAAGGGACTCTGCCATTGTCAACACGTGTAATTCGTTGCCTCGGATGCCGGCGTGCTTGCTGTGAATTATAAATCAATGAGCATGTATTAGTGTAAAATCCTGCCGCGCTCGGGGCTTTGTTTGTGGTGGAAGAATGAATAGGGAGGAAACGGGGCACCTCGGGGGGATGCCAGCCTGTCCAAGTCTGGGTCTGCTGCTCACAGCCTGATTCTTGTCCGTACAGATACACAGAGATGTTGGGATTTTATGGTGCTGACTCTGGATAACCATGCTTTCACGTGTGGTGTGTATCAGTGGACATTCTTGCCAAGCTTCTTCAACAGCTAAATCCTGTACATACTGTATGTACATAGAACAAAGGCAAAGGTGTTGAGTGAGGGTGGGCGATAGATTCAGATCACTGGAACTTAAGCCCATTTTGCAACTCTCGCAACATTTTCCCGATCTATTTGTGGTTGTGTTGTGATTTATCTGGCGACAACAGCAATGATTTGTTTGGGAAGTAGCGGGTAGTTAACATCAGCGACAGTTGATGAAGCTAATGAAAGTGAAACAACAGAAAATCCATAAGGACATCACTGCAGCGGGCTGTGGACAGGTGAGACAGATTGAGAACCGATCTGTTTGATGGGCAGGGGACGGGCAATGGTGCGGCAGCTGCTTAGCAACAAACATCTTCGCCCTAACAAAAAAGCAAAACATGGTGGAAATTCTGATTTAACATCAACTTTACCCTTTGCTGAAATTCGGTGAGATTCTTAGCCGTTCACGCTCTTCAAACTAAAACATCGTGTGGAGTCGGGTGCGTGTGAAACATTAAATAATTCATTAATTTGGAGAGGTTATAGCAATATGTTGCATTATTAGCATGCTGCAGCGTGGAGCTATTGTAGATATTGTCTTAATCAAGCAGCATGAAACCCCTAAAGGCGCCACACAGTCGCATGCACAGCCACACACACACAACACACACACGTCCTCCTCATGAACAGTTGGACAGACACTTGGGCTTTCGTGAAAATTTGAATAATTTAGATGCTATGACATGTTGGCATGCTTTATTTCTCAAAGCACTCAACACAAAGTAATGAGATTTTCATACATGACCGCATCTGGGTGCCTGTTCCAAATGTTTGTGTTAGAGAAGGAGCAGAAGAGCTTAATGTTTTTGCTAATTAGTAACTTTATCACCCAGAATATTAAAAATGCATAAAATACCGATGCATGAAAAACGCCGCTGCACAAATGTTTCACATGACACGAATGGCACACTTTGCCATGGTAAAGTTCCTTACTTTTGCCCCTGCAGGACTGAGCTGGATGTAGATGAAGATGTATCATCAAAGAGAGACAGAGGCTGTTCAAAGAATTTCCCGTGCTCACAGTAATGATGGCGTGGCACCGGTGAACGATGAGGTTGAAGAGTACATTATCTTGACGGTTACGGTTCAGTTAGATGAAAGCCTTCTACCGTGGTGTTTTGTGGCCGCTGCCTTTGGCCCTCAGGGTGCCACGTATAACCAATAAGCCCGGTCATCCCTCCACAGGTACGACACCCACCTGACCCCCATTACAGTTTGTGACTCACTACTTTCAAACGTCGGGAGAAAAAAGTGCATAAATAATGTATTCCTAGGGTGTATCCACCCCAGATCAATGGCAACACAAAGACCATCTACAAAGGCGCTTGGCTCAAGGCCATATTTGATCATTTCCACCGTGCACAATCACTGCTCTCCTTTTTGTCAGCCCACTGAGACTCAATTATTTCCAAGTGTTTGTAAGCTATTGTTAAAAGAATACGAAGTGAATATTTAAAGTTGGCAGGGGGAAGAAAAATCTTTGATGAGACATGAAAACAGCAGATGGATGGTAATAGCGAACTGTTAAACAGAGGGAAAGGAGGAGACAGAGGAGAAAAAAGGGTCTGATGCAGCATCCTGTTCCTCCGAGGGCTAATGGGGAAGAGTTATAGGCATGGCAGTAAGCTCGCCTCTGCCGAGACTCAGCCTCTGCTGCTGACAGAAGAAAGGGCCAAATTACAGAGCAGATGATCATTTGAAAGCAAATTATAGTGCAGGTCTGAGCATTTATGGATCAACTTCTAGTGCAACTCTAGACATATACAGTCAATGTACTTATTTTCCGGGCAGTAAATGATCAATGTAGTGTAAAACTACTATTCCAACAAATGTCTGTTATTTGTCACATGCATTACAAGCTGCATGGAAATTGGTTCATTAAAAGGAATAGAATTCCAGCACATGAAAATCAGAGATCTGCTCAGAGCAGCGGCGTCTGGTGGGTCGGGGTCACTCGGCAGTTGCTAACATGAAATGTTACGGTACCATTACGGTATTACTACCATATAAAATGGGTGGGAAAAAATACAACGATGCCTGGAATCTGGAAATCGTGGAATCTGTGTTTTGACTTGTGAAAAACTGTATATTCTTGACAAAACACAATATTTCTGATTATCCTTTTTTTTCTCACAAATTTTCAAATTTCGAATATCTGCCATTTTTTGTTGTAAATCTTAGTTTGTTCTTGCAATTTAGCAACTATCTAATTGCAGAGAATGACACTTTTCTTTTTCTTCAATTTGCATTTTTTTTAAAAATCAGATTACACTCTTACTCTCCCCTCTCCAATTCATTCATTGTTAACTTTGCACGTGTTTTACAGTTCAACATGACCATGCATTCACAAAAACAAGTCTATAAATTTATTACATAATGATTTTTATTTGATTCACAGCGGTGATCGTGTCAAATTTTGACAATCTTAACATTATCAGAATAACCTTAAATCTCCTCGATATATATTTCATAATTCCAGTGGGTCTTAAGTTAATGTACTTCTGTAGTATTTACACATATTTTCCTCGAAAGTTTTCAGTTCTCTGCTTCTGTCTTTAGACAATTGTTAATTCACGATGAAGAAATAATAAATAAGTGGGAGAACATGGCAAGTTACCAAACAACTTTAAAGCAGATGCAAAATTAATCTAAGCAAATAAGAAATAAGATAAACAGCTTTAATCAAGGATAAAGGAATGGTGGTACTATTGATCATCCATCCATCCACTATGTAAACCACTGAACCATGTTAGGGTCACGGGGGGTCTATGGCAGTAGTCGTTGGGCAAAAAGCAGGGTAAAAAAGCAACACACACAAGTCAATCACTCTCCCATTCACACCTATGGTTTAGATGCTGAAATTCACCTTAGCTGCATGTCTTTGATAGGTGGGCAGAAACCGGAGTACCCCTAAAAATCTCACACAAACACGGGGAGAAAGCCTTGAACCTTTACTGGCTCTGTACAAGGAATTCAAGAGGAGCCTAATGTCATAATAAAAGACAATGGAGAGGTTGTACTGACAGAAGTCTAGAGCAGGAGCGCACATTTCCTCTCATATATCCGGCTGGCCTTGTTCGTCTCTCACCCAGATGGCTGGGCTCAAAGCCCAAGGTTTCAAAGTGAGAAAAAAAAAAATCTATTTTTGAGAATTTTTTCATTCCCCCACTGAGCAAAATATTCAGCTAGAAGTGATGGTACATCCAACTGGCACTGTACCACAACCCTGGCTGTGTGATGGATAATAAGCATTTGTGTAAAGGGCAAGGCACATACCAATTTTAGATCAAAGATCTTGGCTCTATAGACATCAAACAGTGGGCAGTGTTGTGTTCCTGCACCGGTAGCATCATTCCTATTCAGACGCTGGGATATCATAGCAAAGGTAATATCTTGATCTGTTTCATGAGTAGTCTTTTGATGTTCACCTCTTAAGTGTATCTTAGTTTGATCAGGCTTTACATTACAATCCGGACATTTCTTGAAAGACTTAAACCTGTCCTCTCCGGCGGACCGTTTAAGGATATGAGACTCACTGGACATCAAGTCCTCCGTCTAACCTGGAGTTATTTTAGGTGACAGAATCAAATGTACAGCTGGGTATTTTGCTACAGTATATTTGTCCTTTCCACTTCATTTACCTTTTCCTGGAGAAAAGAAGGGAAATGCAGCACTTGGTCCTGACAAGTTATAACCTGACATGACATCACCACATTAACTTTTAACCAGTTAGGTTATAAAATGATTGACACTATTTAACCCAGTACGTCTCGTAGTAAGTACCTATGTAGGTAATATATTTCAATCTTGTCCACACACTGTGATGTCTTACAAATTGAATAGTGACTGAAAAGTGAAGGGGGAATTGTCATCCAACTCCAGCATCCACATTGGTTGCTCAGTGGTGTTGTAAGGAAATAAAAACGTGTCTGAGTATCAAACAAGAGGAGCCAGACGCCGCTCCTCTCCCTTGTAGGATTGCATTAGGATGCTGCTCTCCTGCTAGAAAGAAAGATTGGATTTCCACACAAAAAAAAACTACTTGAAACCACAAGACAACTCACTGCATCTCCAAGTCTTCATAATGGGATGTAATTGAATTTACAGTACAAAATACAGTGATTTTTTTATGATGGGCTTTTTATTGGCAGGCTTGCTTACAAGGAATTGAACAATTGTGCCATTTAACTTGCCTCGAAATCCCAGGTTCTCTTGGAAACCGGATCAATTGTAACAGTCCGAATGATCCCAGTTAAACAAAATATATCCCCACTGAATCCAGAGCTTTGAGGGTTAATTTGATTCATCTCCAACAGGAACATCTTGTGTTTTGGAATGTATCCATTTAAGCCACACCTCACCATTAAACAATGAAACTAAATCCTTTTAATCATTGAAGATGTGCCACGGACTGTCACGAGATAAGCGCGAGTCTGCCTCCTATCATCGGGAATTTAATTAGAAAAGAAGTCTAGTGTTGGCTGCGGTGTCTACTCTTGTCGCTGCCATCTGATGGAGTGGAGTGAACACCTCCTGGTAATGGGATCAACCTTTCAGCATGTTGAATTGGCAGTGTGTGATGTGATCTACTGTCACTGTCTGTTTTATCCTCCTAAAATGGAAAAAGGTGGATTGAATGAAATTTAGAGGTGATGAATGGATTCATCAGCCGCTTAGGCAAATCAGACAAAAATGACACCATGTGACTGTGACTGTGTGTGTGTGTGGGTAACCTGATAGGTGAACAAGTTGTGACTGGGGTTCTAAAGTAAGCAGGGTGATTGTAGTAGTTTCCAATCCATACAAATTGGCTGTTTGTTGACACTGAGCTCAGGTAACGAGTGTGTGTGTGTGTACTACTTTGATGAGGCTGGGTGCCTGTACTTTCTTTAGATGGTAAATAGGTCACTGCTTCAATGAGGATCAATGTGGAACAAAAGCTTGAAGTTAGAACACAATAATGACAATAATTTAGGCCACTTCTGCTGTTGTTGCAGCTTGATTTGTTTTACCACTATTTCAGACCAAACATGACATCATTCTCTCTTACACCATTTTCCCGTTGTGGTTCCTATGGGCACAGCGTTGAGGATCTAAATTCTGCGCTCATTATGAGGCTTGATTGCCTGCTGTTTTTTAGATTTTTGATATTTTTTTTATGCACGTGGTCTGGACTGTCGAGCATCGAGTATCGACAATCGAGGCAGAGAATCGTTCCTAGAAAACATACATGACTTAAAATCATTATGGTTGGGCTGAGCGACAGCAGTGCATGCCTGAGATGTTACAGTAAACGAGGGGTGAGAGAGGGGGGATTCCGGAATGTTGTTGCTCTGGAAATCCTGATTGAACCAGCGACCAACCGTCCATGTCTGCATATAGAGGCAATATTCTTGCATCGCCGCCAATCTGTAGGAGGGAAATGTGCGTATAAAACATGAGCAGCTTACGTGTCTTCTTCTCCTGTGTTATGATCAGTTGTGTACATAATACATTTTATTCCACTCGACTGCACGACTTAAACTTTCTTATCATTTCTCCCTGAGATAAGATGTCGAGATTGAGATATTAATTGTCGTTGTCGGTGTCGAAGCTAATGCACAACAACGTTCATCTGTTCCAGCCCGCATTTGCATTTCTGTTCTTGTGCACCATAAAAGCTGAATTTTATTTTTAGTACTTCAAATTATCTCTTGTCTTTTCTTCACTGCGTGTGTGTTATGCATCAACCACACATCTGCCGCAGATTTCCAATCATCCAATTCAGTTGGCGGATTTTTGTCTATTTCAAACGTGCAATTAACAGCATGAAGGCATTGGGAAAACTGACGGTAACAGCACGCAGGTTATTTGATTTAGTTACACGAGATGACACGTTGGAGAATTGCAGCCGCGTTTGTGTGTGAATTTACTAAAAAAAAAAAAATCTCAGGAGAAGCTGTAGTATCCAAACTTGCAGTTTAGCACCAACAGTGTCTAAAGCACTAGCAGGAAGTAGCTCTAATGATGTCGTAGAGGTCGGTTTTCCTTTCTTGCAAATATACCTCCATCTAACCACCTTTCATGAGAATTGCGATTTATAGTCTGCTACGAAGGTCAGGGGACGCTGATCAGTTTGACACCTTTTACAACCATTCTGCCTTTGAAAATGGTCTGTCGCGTATAATCTACGCCAAGAAACACACTGTAACTCTCTGAAAGTAGCTCTGAACGATGATAGGTACTCAGGTACTTCAGATAATAGGTACGCACAGGACACTTTATTATAACACACACACAAAGCACGCTCGTAGTTCTGTTCACATGAATGGGAAATCTTGAGCACTCGGTTGATCTGACCTACTTGTCCTTGAGGAAACTGGAACAACTGGAGGAGACTGCATGTGTACATAGGGGGGAACGCAAACTAATATTTATGTGGGCTAGCTTAAAGCTCTGAATGGACGTCCCTGGGTGGCTCATTCCAAAGATCTTTTGTGGGCTGTAGTGTTTTTCCGCCCCCCCATCCAAAGCAGAAACGTTGATCTCCTGACTACCCTGGGAGGTGCTGACATTTGGTCAGCTTATGACCTTTTTCAAGCAGGCCTGGCTTGTGAAATGAGATTTAGGGTGAAAGAAAAAAAATAGGGCTTGTTGAGAACACTCCACTGTAAGTGTAGAAATATTCTCGTTTTTACAGGGTTTATGAGGGGGAAATTAAGTTTTATGAATCCATTTATAAATCACGGTTAGCTGTGACATGATCACAGCTGTGCACAGCTTATTTAAATGTGTTGGCTTTATTATTTGTCACTTCTGGGACAGAACACACAGCAGATCTCATCGGCACTAACGCCGCAAAAACCTCATCTACACGTATTCTGGCTGGATTTAAGTTTTTGATAATGTTGTTATTATGCCTCAGCACGCCTTCCTCCCCGCAGCAAAGCCCACTCGCCTGGGTCGGGGGGCACCGCCTTGTTGCTGATCCCCCAGCTGCTCGGCACAAACAGCGAAAACCCGCCTTCAACCTACAACTCCCATCTACCACACAACCAAACAGACATTTCCATAATTTTTCAAATTGACTTTGTTTTCTCCTCTTATATAATTTGAATGCAAGACATCAACACCGCCCACAGATTAATATTATTATTTATGATGATATACATTATAATGTTTACTCTACTGCATATATCAAACACTTTTAAGTCGATGATACTCATTGCAGTATTTGTCTAAGGACAGTTTCACCTTCCATAAATATCTGAATACAACAGTACAAATGGACTCTGCAGTTCCACGCGGGAGTTGAGTACATAATGCATTTATAATTAGACAAACAAATATCAGTTCACTCTCTAATATCTGCATGTAATCAGGAAGGAACTTTGTACTCACAGACTGCAATATTCTCAGTATCCTATTAGTGTGTTTCCTACATTGATTACAGAAATAAACAGGAAGATCGTGATTTAATTTGTTGAAAGCGTAATATTTAAAATGGAGTTGGTGGAGTGAGTGCCCGCGTTTTCTTTTTCTCTTTGCTGGTCATCTAAGCTGAGTTCTTGTGGTTGTTTACCAGAAATGAGTCAGCTAATGTAACCATTTGCCTCTCTTTAGAAATGCAATAAAAAGCTGTTGAGAGCTCCTGGAGTCTATGATGATGTAAGAGATATCATAAGTATGTAGAACAGTCTGTGCCGGTCCATTTATGTAAAAAATATCCAAAACGAAAACATTATTGTCTATTATTATTTGTATCTTTCAAAGCCGATGTGGATGTGTCAGATGAGTCAATGGAGGAATGTTGAAACAATAAGATCAAAGGCACAAATTCACTATCATGTAGAAGTGATTGTATTTCAATAAAATTGTAATAAATAAATAAAAATGTTGATCTGATAGATTGAGTGATATATTTTGAATTGGCTGACTGCAGAGAACAGTGCCATCTGGTTTTGAAACGAATGGATAAGAAAACATCCTGGATTATGGAACATTGGTGTATTTGCTTAACGGAACAGATCACAGTATGTCCTACGTTAAGCCTGATCCGACCCCCGACCCCCACCCCCATGCTCAGGATTCAAAAGTACCCCATAGCACTGAGCTGTGTAGTATTGCTGTACTGTTAAAATGTAAGTATTCAATAAAAAAAACACTGTATTGACATACGGCCAGTAGATACATCAACACTGTGTACTAATAATCAACGTCAAAGGTATGAATGATGTCATAAAAATGGAATCAGATTGCCCTCCATGGTGCTTAAATGAGCATTGTGAAAGTGCTTTTGAGGTACGAGCATCATATTTGTTCTGTCGTTTATTTTTCACGCTCTGACGTACGGGGCATGTTGTACGAGTACCGACTCTCTGCAGCAGAAACGACGGTACTCTGAATGGCTTTTATGTACTGGACACTGTAACAGGAAACTCCCACTCAAGGCAGAGATCATTTGAGTAAAGTGATTGGCTGACGCGTACATATGGAGACGGAGAGGAATGTTTCCTACCTGGTGTCTGTCCGTTTCTCGTGTCTCAGACTACAGTGCCCACCTACATGGTGGCATTCTGGGAAGTCAAATATTGTCGGCCGATTAGATTTCCGGAGAGTTCCACTTGTTAGCTGCTGTCTGGAGGCTTCGATGTGGGGGGGAAAAAAAACAAGGAACATTCTAAGAGAACAATAGGCATTAACACAGCAGGAGAGCATTTTTTATACATTTAACATTTATACATTAACATTTTATAAGAATAATTTCAGTCCATTATTTTTATTCCCACTCTGCCTTTACCATTGTACTTTTTTTTAGTAGTTTCAAAATGATTACTTTCAACGATTGTGATAGACTTCATGAGAGGAAATTGCTTTGCCTGAATCGTTTTAATACACACAGAGCCCACGAAGACTCACATCACAGCATTTAGGAGTGATTTATTCTGCTGACAAACCATAGTTGGAATACCACGAGCAGGCATCCAACCTGAGCAACGCAACTATGAATAAGAATTAAAGATACAAATTGTCATAACTTTTATAGCCGTGAATCTTCGGAGATTAACAAAGATTAATGGCGCTTAAACTCAAGTCAGGCTTTTACTTTGCCACGTATCCATCAATCCATTTTTCCAGTAAACACTTATTATGACACGCCACTGATTAATAGCTGTGTTATGATGATCGGGGATGATGTCCACTCACTCTGCCGCTTTCTAAACAAACTAACAAACAAACAAATCATACCTCAGAGTAACATGAACAACTGATTGAGCAGTGAGTGAAGGCCAGGTGAGCCCCTCACACATGCCCACTCAGACACACTGCATGTGCACCCTTGTGAGGTAAGCAATTAAAATCCTCTGCGTAGGCACTAGTTTGTTAGTCAAGCCACATTGACGAAGCCATAGACATAATTACATGCAAGGGATTTTTTTTTTTCCGCGTCTCCTCATTTCATGATTTATTGCTCTACCACAGCTGTCAGAGCTCCGGCTTCACTGATTGGCTGCAAAATGAGAACGTTATTAAAATGCAAGTGCAATGCAACTGAGCGGCCCAAACGGCTGAACTGAGACTCCCAGTGCTAAGCTGTAACCGGCGCTGAGCTACACAGCTGTTTCTGCGTGGCGAAACCGGGTCTGCTTAACCATTACAATAGATTGCAGATGTGGATCACTTCACCGCGGCGTGTTGATTCTTTGCCTGACACTAATATGCATCATCTCCAGAAGCGATCGCTAAATTCAAACATTCTATTAGGGGCCATGTGCATCTCGCGCCCTCGTGGATCAACATATGGTCACGGGTGCGTCGTAGCTTCACACAGAAGATTGCCCCTTGTTAATTTAATCGTGAGGGTTCTCCAAAGTTGAGTGCAGAACGTGACTGCTTCCATCAAAGCGCATTAAGAACGTAGATTCCAAATGCTTGCTCTATTAAATCATCATCAGTCCATTTTTCCCCTGTGCAGTAAAGGAAACGCAGCTCATTGAGAATATGCCCTCGCGAAGACAAAACGCGCACCGACTTGGAGGAATCTGTCGGAGGGTTGCCCACGCATTGCTGGAATAATCAACGTACGTTGCAGTATCAGTTACTCACTCGGTTACTATTTCTGACTCTCATCACTGCTTAATGTTATTTACAGGCTGTGTTTTCGTTGGCCTGGCTCGGATGCGGTCACAGCCGCCATTACGGTGCAAACACGCGTGAATCAGCACATCAATCGCTTGTCTTTTGCAGTCTTGATTTTTTCCGTGTAAACATAGTGACCGTCTAAAAAGCGTCCACTCTGTCACCCCAACAAGCAAATACACGTGGGCAGTAGAGAAATAACAGAGCCTATCTAATTAGCTGTGCAACAGAGCAGCAGTTCAATAAATACCTTCTGTTAGTCTGCACAGCAGTTAGAGCCAGAAACTAAATGGGTCATTGAGAATGAGTGATTATTGGACCTTGGTTCTTTGGCAGTTGGGCCTTGTTGAGACTTTCTTGTGAGGGGATCTTACAACAGCAACACAAACAGCAGAGGCTGCACGGTACAGTAAAGGACAACATGAAAATCCATACATACCGTGTCCTTTGTATCCTTGCATAACAACGACAAAAAGGTTACATTTTTAATCGGATGCGGCCCGCTCGGGTTGGCCGACGTCGAGTATGAGTGTGTTGGTTTTGGGATGCCCTCGCTTTCATCTCTTCTTGCTTCCCTCATTCTTTCTTCGCCCGCTTGCCTCTGCATATCAGGGCCAACAGATACTGAAAACACATTAGGGACCGCAGTCAGTGATTTCCAATGACTGCTCAGTACCGGAGCCTTTGATTTGTCTGCTTTGTATGCTGCAGCATGTGTTGGCCTTCTTCTATGTGGAACCCATGAGCAGATTTTTATGGTAATTGCTTTTACGGTTAACCAACCCTCGTAGTAGACTTTGCAGGGGTTCTCTGTTCTTAAGGTTCACGTCAGACATGTTGAACTTGACATCCTGGCTCCAGCCCATCCTCTCCTTACTTCCCACAGAGAAGTCATCCAATGGTGCAAATCAATCTTTACTAGCCAGCGCTGGTTTCAGTGGGGTTTCGTGTAGTTGCGCTCGATTGGATGTGTGTGTGGGAGTTGTACACACAGAGAGTTGAGAGTTAATGTGGAGAGAGAGAAAAGAGAGTCAACTTTTGTTTGGATTTTCCCAGTAGTGTGCTACAGACTCCCCTTTGAGGTGAAAAATCATGAATAAATAATTGACGGGAGGACAGAGGAAATGTAATTATGTGCCCTGCTAATATTCAGTCGTAAAAGATACCAATTTCATCCAGGCTATAAAAGAGGCCATAACATATATCCATGGACATGAAACATAAAAGGAAAACAATCCACAAAAAAAGAAAAGAAAAAGAAAAGTAACCGCATTATGAATATGTATGTATATATGTGTGTCTATATATATACAGACAGAGTGAGAGAGAGAGAGCGAGAGAGAGAGAGAGAGAGAGAGCAAAACAACTTTTGCATCTAATTTCATTCACGCGGCTCTGATGGCTCCAGTAATGCAGACATTTCTCTCTCTTTACACTCTCAGCTGTCTGTCAATCAGATTATTTATAACCACTTAGTGAGGAATTATTAATGATGTATAGGTGTCACAAAATGAGCCAATAGAGGAAGCCATCACTTCATCATCGTGTAAAAGTATTAATCAGGCTCGGAAATTGGACAGGACTGTGTGGCGGAGAGGTGGCGTGGCATAGGTGACAGGAAGCTTCCCGCCTTTGACAAGCCACTCCATAATCTCTTGGCAGTGATTGGACGGCTTGGCTGTGGGCATCGTATAGCTCCGGGCTACCACTCAGTACTACTGCAGTTTTGCATTCAATAAATAACAAGGGGCAGACGGAGTGAAAGACAATGTGCGAGCGAGGACAATGTGGCGCGGAAGATGAGCCTGAATAAGAAACAGACAGTTTGTTGTCGGGAAGACAAAAACAGCCAAACGGTGATTTGCTGTTGAAAACAGAGGCAGATTGGGAATGAATAGTAGCATGACATTGGGAGAACAAAAAGGGATAACACTGCAGAAGAGCGATAAGGCTCTGTGTATAAAGGTATGGAGGGAAAAAAAGAAGAAAAAAAAAGACAATTTGCTGTTTTTCACCCTGAAAAAGGACTTAGGCAAATGGACTTGCATCATTCTTGCCTTGCCCACATGATTACTGTGCGAAATGATTAAACGTAGCAAGGAGAAGAAGAAGAAGCAACACCTAAGCAGTAAACAGTGTGGCTTACAGAGCGCATTCATTAGCCCGGAGCAAAATAATGGCCTGATCCACAGTGGGTGTCATAATAATATTTAAGCACAAGTCCAGTGTTGTTTGGTCCATATAGCATCATTTAGATGTTTTTTTTCATTATATAAAATGCACCACTAGCACTTAGTTTGACATTGGAGTCATTATTTAGGTTAATGTAATGAATGATTAAGCTGCACATCTACACAGTTTAAATCGTATTCCTGAACAGAAAATTCTAGTTGCAACATAGCGGCCATGAGATAAGAGGATGTACTGTATACTGATCCAAGTCTCCTCAGCGCTCATAGCTGGAAAGAACCTTCAAAGCCCAGTAACGTTGCCTCGTATATTTATGTTTGCGTTCGCCAGTGAGAGGTTACGGCATCTAAAACTCATTACTATTTACATTGTACATTTATTATGTCCACCTTAACGTCATCACCCTCGTTCTTATAAAAGGCGCGTTCACAATTCATCAGCCACTTTACATAACGGCTGCTACTGCACATCAAGAACCAAATCAGAGTCAGAGCCAGCTACTATATCCATTATCCAAACAGGCCACTGTAAAAGCCCTGTCAGAGCCAATAGTACCGCAGGGAGCCACAGGGGGAGTTTGCATGGTGGAATGCACCCTTTTCTGTCGCATGTTTTATTCATTCAAATATGCAGCGTGGAGCGAGTAAAGAGCGTGCATTCATAGCCTGGTTACTGTCTACGCAGCCAAAAGGCTGGCGTGCCGTTTGGTATGGGTCAGAGAGCAAGTTGAGTGTGATAGCTAAAGAACAGAGTACTCCATTAGTGCAAACATGAAACCATTTTGCTGTGTTGGCAAAATGACATTCCCTCATGGTACCGGTCCGCCGTAGATATATATAACTTTTTGTAGATATAATTCTGATTTTGGGACGATGATCCATTCATCATTCTTTGGTGTGAGCCTTTGGTTTACACTGTTAGTCCCAATTTGGAATGGATTTACGGAGACATAGAGACATTTACGGAGATATGGAGGATTATGTGCGATAACAAATGATGACATTCGTGTCCTCGCTGCTGGAGTACATATCAAAATTGAGGATTACAGTAGTTTATCATTTTAATCTTGGTGCTCAATAATCAGAGGAAATGTTAAGATTCGGTTCGTGTTATTTAGTGACATTTAAAACGAGCTCATCCAGTACTTAGAACAAATATCAGCTCACACACAAGTAATCTGAATGATACTAAACGTGGAGAGTAATACACACCAGGATTGATGTGGTGATGGTTGATATACGGTACAAACGGGGACTTCACCGTGTAAAGGACTAATAAAACACGTGTAAAGGTATTCAGGATACAAAATAAGTAACCGTATACCATTACCGGTACGGAAACATCTGTCATCGGATTACTGACACATTTCCTAAAAAAGAAGGATTACAGTTTGAAATGAATGAATTTTTTGCCAAGCACATGCACACACACACACAACACCTCATGAAGCACAGCTGTTACAGCTGCCAGTTCACCAGGCTGAACTGACGACGGTGCCGGCGTTAAGATTTCCACGTATGCAATTTTGTCACAGTGACGGAAGCACAAATCCAGATGTGCTTACCGCTGCTGGGTGAGCCACAAGTCAAATAGCAACAAAAGCATATCCAAAATCGGCCAAAAAAATGGAAATATATAAATAAACAACCCCCCTCCCTTATCTTCATTAATCTGTCGGTTCCGTTTCATTACCGCTCTGGTGGATGGAGTGTGTGAGCCAGCCTCACTACTCAATATATCATACTTTGCTGTCAATCAAAACAGTGTTCGGCAGAATTGAGACGCAGCCTTATGGAAACAGAAATAAACAGCACGAGACAAAGGCGACTTTTGGATACAGATGCCATCATGAAAATGTGGCACGAACACACACACACATACACACATACAAAGCATCCTCCCTATGTGTGCATACCTAAGACCAAGAACAAAGCGCTCCATATACACGCACATGCAAACCTCTAAGATTCTATTATTTCATTTCATGCATGTTTCTTATTTGTTGTGTGTTAGTTGAAGTGTTTTCTCTAGTAAGTGTCTTTTTTTTTAAAATTGGAAATGGAGAATATTTCTATTTTAGTCATTTATGAAACCATCATTTCGTCCTTAGCATGCCAAGGCTAACATATTATGTCTACGCCGAAAAGCAGGCATTGTGCACTAATAACATAATAATAACATATGAGCCGCATATGAGATCCATTTCTATTAGGATTGCAAAATGGAACGACTCTGGTGAGACTAGGCCCCTGCATAATTCCCTCTCCTGAATATGTAAAGGTGGGGGTGGAGGGGGGAATCCCAGTCAGATGATTTGCACAGAGAAGTTCCAGTATGCAACAATGGAAAGGTGGGAGCCCATTAGAGCAGAGCAGAACATTAAGTTGTCCTCCATCCGTCCAGGCTTTTCCTCCTGCCAACTCAGGCACCGCACATCCAACTTCACCGGGCCAAGGCAAACGAAAGAGTTCTCATTGGTGCAGCAGCTGCACAGCACGATCTCTCCTGCATGCAGACTGTAAAGAAATAAGAGTATTTTTAAACTCTGATTCTTAGATTAGGTTAGTGAATAAAGTATGGAAGTGTCTGGATTGGTTCGTGAAATATTTGGTTGCAGTCGTGGTCTTTAAAGAGGAAGCAGGAACAACCTGAAGTGGAACAACAGAAACGGCTTTTGAACTTATAGACAGCGATCGCTTGGATAATACGCTGACAGAGCTCTTCCTCACCTTATGGTGGCTTACATCAAAATATGCCACAACCACTCACAAATGCACCATTGTTGCTTTGTTTTTCACACAGGGAGCCAAGAGATAAGACGTGCACCTTTTTTTACTGCAATAGCACTGCCCTATAATAATCCATACTCTATCATTCAATAGAATCCTATTCACCGTCTGGCCATGTCCTCTACACTGTAGCCCTGAGGCTATTGTTATTAATGGTCGTGATAAATAATAAACAGATGCACTATATGTTGAAGCTCATTAGTTCTTCACAGAGATGTCAAAAGACTGCATATATATACATGCATATGTAACTGTATTTGATGAAAACAACTCAGCAGCATGCAACACTCTGACTCCTATCACTTATATGGAAAATAAATGTACGCAGAGGTAACGATTACATCAATGCATCATCATACATCCTTTCAGAATAGCATATTAACGTACTACTATTGCTTGTAAAGGTAATCAAAGCTAAGAAACTACAACTACAATCTATATAACAAATCTAGCAAAGTAACTGATAATGTTGAAGTATGATCAATACCTAATATATTTAGCTAAGATAACTGCAACAGCTGGTAGACAATCTAATTATTTTTCATAAATTAGTGGACGGTAGTGAATGGGGCAATATTGATATTGACAAAAAACAAAAACAAATGTGATGATTTCCATCGATTAAGGTCCAGTAATTAATGTATTTCCACATACAGCACAGTATATAATGCACAGGTAGAGATAAAACATCATTGTTAGGTTTTGGAGTGTAAGGAAAAGTGCACGTACAGTATAAGTAAGTAATAAGATTTGCATGATGTAGGGGAAGCCTACGTGGATATACATTGTATCAATACTTGTCTGAGATTAAGGTTGGACTTCTTAGTGTCAACTGAAGCAGCACTAAGCACCGCTAAGCACTCAAGTGCGTACTTAGATATACACAACAACAACAACAACAACAACAACAGGATGCATAACAGCTACAACGATCAATTCAGCATCAGGGTTAGACTGGAAAATAAAAATATGTTTATGAAAAATAACAAGTACGGTCAGGTAGACAAATGCATTGAAATACTGTATTTACGGTGAACTTTGATAAATAAGTGTGAGTTTTTTCTTCATTTTTCTGCGAGTCGCCCGTATGTAAACCATATTACTGATGGATGTGTATCTACGCTAAGATGTGCTTCTTCATGTAATTGTACAGCTTGGTGGTTAAGGTCCTAGCACTGTAGGCAAGACAAAAACCACCTTGTGAGCTGGTTGACAATATCAGGGTCCTGGTGCTGCACAGAACGCACCCATTATTTTTCATTTTAAGATCTGTTTTTGCACATTCTTGGATGTGAGCATTACCCTTAATCTTGCATTTACTGAAAGTTAATAGAAGTTAATGGTTAAATGTCTTTTTAAAAAAGTGCAATTTGTGTCTGAGGAAATTATATTATTTAACTGTCTACCCCCATCATGCATCAGTGAAAACATCAATTTGTCAGGTCGATAAACGACTACACTGAGGGCTTTTCAAAGCTTTGTCTATATCAAAACAGTTTCCAAAGAAAGCATAAGGATAAATCAACAAATATATAATGCAAACAAGTGAGTTTCTTTCAAGGAAAATCGGAATTTATTGTTAAAATACATAATGTGAAGAGAAAAAGAAAAAAAGGAAGAAAAAAACAGGACAGAAGGGAATAGAGGGAGGAAGAAGAAAAGATAAAAACAATACATTACCAGCTCCACACTTATAATCTCCACATGTACTTCCACAGCCAATTACGTATTTGGTAAATAATAAAGAGATATTTCAAACAGTGGACATTTTGGCTTGTCTCTGTCTGCTCTAGTCCCCCCCGTCCCCCCTCTACCACATACAGAAACACGTGCATTAGGCTAATTGTTTCTGTCTTTGTCCTTGACCAATGAGGCACAAGGCTGTCGGTCTGGACTTTGTCCCCCGGCACTGGACGATGGCCGTCCTCTCACCCTTCTAGTTTGGATGAGGTAAATGCACAGAACAAGTTTCATTTCGTGAAAAATACAATAGTTGGTGTCCTTCCTTGTGGTCGCTCTGACCTTAAATACATCTCGACACCCCGTGGATGAAACACGTTGCGATCAGGCGTATGTGCGATCTTGCTCTTGTAATTTATCTGGATACATTATCAGAATTACGCCTGTATCTCCATTTGCCTTTTCTTGTTGTCGGTTTGGTGTCTACAGTGCGATCAGTTATTCAGTTATTCAGTGTATAAACCCACCTTTCC
>OMNV01001702.1:33511-71776 GCA_900303265.1 Brotula barbata
TTTATGAAATTACTAATAAGTATGATACTTGCCGGGTCACTGTCCACGTTCACGGGGGCCTATGCTCATTTTCCAAATATTGCAATTTCAATTCAAATATCTCACAAGTGAGAGAGGGGCAGAGCCGTGATTCATTAGCTGCATTCATACTCCATGAAATAAGGGTGATATTTTCTGAGTAGATTTCCTGTCGTCAATATCGAACTGTTGTGCACGTTGCATTCATACGTGCATGCTTGTGACAGACATCCTGCAGACACCTTTCTCTCTGTGCTGGGACAGTCCGGTATACTGCATGCATTCATGCCATAAATAAATGAATAAATAAAGTCCGTCTCCTGCTCTATCCTATCATCACATCCTGAAGATATTTAAACGTCTTCACTCGGGACCTCAGCTGAGTGCAGGAGTCAGCCGGTAAACTGAGAAACTATTTACAAAGCATCAGCATGAGTAATTGGTCCACAACAAAACCAAAATTTTACTCTGATGTTGCAAAAGTGTCATAATGTATTAAAGTTAAGTATTGTAAAAGTAGGTGGTAGAATGAACCATTTTGGGTGATATTTTTTGATGAATCATACCCTTTTGGATTTACCTTGGTTCATCTTAAAATCTGGTCTTATTCATCTTTTGTTGGATTGATTAGTTAATGAATCCCGTGCTATTATGCAACAAATTAATTAGGCGCTATGTTTGTGCTCAGGACTATTCTGCAGTAACCTTTACAAATAATAGGCGCCGATGATAAGTGTGATGTATTTCATTGGACATGATAGTTTTTCCATTTCAGACTAAGTCCACCAAATCTAATTAAAATGACAGATATACACAAAAGCAAATGGGAAATGTAGTTGTTGGCAGCGTGTTCGTCATAGCACACGATTTTTCTGATTAGACTTCAAGCTCTGATGGCCATGCAGATATGTTGTGTATTAACACGGCTGTTGCAATATTGCAATTTCAGCACGTCATCATCAACAGTACGATCATCCCCCACATTAATGCTAACGTTACATTTTTTTTTTTCCCAACTTCTTGCTTCGGCTCGTACTACAACGCAAAGATCTATGGATCTAAGCACTGAAGGAGAAACCGAACACCGCTTCTTGCACCGAAACTCATAAATTGTGTCAGCGTTATTGTTATTATGTGTTTTCTCTGCTATTTGTTTCCACGCTTCAGGAGGAAAGAATGAACCCTCTAACTTTCTATCTTAGAAAATAAAATACTGAAATGACTGAATCATTTAAATATGATAGATTTATGGATTCAAAAGTATAAATAAGTCTGGAAAAGTTATTAGCTCTTACAGGAACTGTGGCTATGCAAGTAAGTATAAATTTGGTACAAAAAATAAGACCATAGTCCGGGTTAATGCATGAAAGAACTGTCACAGATCCACATAGTGGGAGGACCCAAACACAGTGGACAGTAAAGCATAAAGAAGACATGTCCTGCAGTGGGGTGACACACATTTTTTTTAGTGAAAGCGTGCTTAGCTGACAGGCTGTATACGAGTGTTTACTTTACTATTTCTGTCTATTTGCGAGAGAGTTTTGTGCAATAAAAGCGTTTAGGATGTTATTTTCCAAGCAGCGATCATACACAACGCATGTAGAATGTTTACATCATTGGAGAATAGTTTTAGATTATTAATTATAATAGTGTGCAAAAATGGCAGCAACTATTGTATGTAATTGACATTTTGGTGTTTGTGTACGTAAATAGATGAATAAGGCCTTAAAACAGCCTCAAAACAGATAGCCTCCATCACCCTCTCTGCTGTGGCATTTAAGAGGAGTGTCTGACTCTGGTTTTCTCTTTGTGTTCTGAAGTGCATGTGTGTCTGTGGCCTACATACTGATTCTTGAAATTTAAAACCTCCCCAAAGTATGCAGTACATGTGACACTGTTTACACAACTGCTCCAGATATTGTAGTGCCCAAATACTATCTCATTTATAGTTGTCGGCCTATTTATACTAATTGAAGACTATTCTCTTTTCTTTCAATGGAGGATGCAGAAGTGATGAGGCTGGCCGTGATTATGCAGTGTTTATGTGACGATATACTAAAATGAAGAGGCAAGTAAAAGTGAGAGATTATGGCAAATTGCACTTCTTTATTTAGAGGGAAGGGGTCTGAAAAATTAGAAAAGTCAGAAGTTTGTCTTACAGAAAAATAAATAATCATCTGCTTGGATTTCCAAAGTTATTCCATCACAAATACACAAATGATGGTCCAGTTTTTGTTACAGAGATGGACCCAAATCCTGCAATAATTATATTTTGGACGTTCTCCCTTACTTCAGCCTCCTGCATGGCCATAATCATGCTGTCGGTAGGTTCTCTAACTCTATCCCGATTTCGATTGTCGACAGAGACAGAGGCAAACAAGGCCTCTGATGTCTGTGTCTGTGAGGCTCCAGCATGGTGATGAAACTGCACCGTATTGTCTCAGCACCAAAAGTTTGGCGTGACAGAACATGATGCTAATGCTAATGCAAGACCTGCATACCTCTGCTTTTAGAGCTGCTGGTGCTTTTTGTATCTCACGGGACTTTCAGGCACTCCCTCACAGAAACAGACAGCTTTCAGGCACATTATTTATTTAGCACTTATTGCCTTCCGGGAACTCCTGAAAAATCACAAAGATGAATGCAATCACAAGTAAGTTTTAGTGTTCAATTGTGCTGTAAATCCATATCTTTGAACTTTTTTTTCTTTTTTTTGACAAACTATTGGCTAGTTAGCCTCCTGTCTACAGCATTTTGCTAAGTCGTGTGATTAAAGCAGGCATTTTAAAGGATTAAAAAGGCACTTGGTTTCAAGTGGGTAAACAGCTGTGCGTTGATGCATTCTGCCCGTATGCATTAAGTCCTTGACTATAAATACACATGAATGTTTTAATGCTGATAACTGGTTCAATACTCAGCCAAACAAAACCAACACAATGGTGGAGACGCTAATAACAGCAATGACTTATTGACAATTTTACAACACTTCTTTAAGCACTTTCCATAACTTGGGCATTCAGATAGGGCTAACATATTTGTAAACAGGCAAACACGCTATGGTTGTAATGAATATATCAGGTTAGCCAAACCAAAGCTAAACCTAGCTTAGCCGCTACTGTAGTTTAACGAAGGCGAGGGCAAAAGTGAATGAAAGCAGATAATAATATTTATAATACAAGTCACGCAATTAACTTTAACTCTCTATCCTTCGTCTGTTCAATATGTTGGTATGTAAATATAAATATAGAATATAAATTTTGAAGAAAGTGAGAAAGTTGAAGGGAGAGCTAATGTGCATGTGTTTATGAGTGTGTGGCAGGCCGCCATAGCTGAGTGTGAGCCCAGTGGTAATTTAGCCGTTCTCAGCATGTCCTCTTTGGGGAAAAGCTAATATGGGCAGTGTCTGTGTATGTGTGTGAGTGTGTGTGTGTGTGTGCATGCCTGTATGCGGGTATGTGTGTGTGCATTGGCAGGGATTCATTTTGTAGTGAGAGTTCTGCTGACCTTGGCATACACAAGATTTCATCCCAGCAGTGTCTCATCTTTTTCTCTCCTTCTCTTTCTCCTTGTCCTTTCGTCCAAATCTCCTCCTAGCGCAAAGCAATTCTTCTGCTTTTGTGGATAAGAGCCAAAACGATCCGGTAGATCCTGAGAAAGGATCTACTTTATCTTTCACCCCTGTAATTCAGCACTAGGCTGTGATTAAACCAGACAGGATACTAGTTAGACTGTTGGAGAGTGAAGGTGACAGGCAGTGGTAAGCCTCGATGCAATCACTAAAATGGCTCTTTGCCAACATCTCCTGTGGCTGCTTGACTTTTGTTGTCCACTGGATTGCTGCTCGGTCATATTTTCGGGGTAAACCATGCCAGAAATTGAATAATTGCAAAACATTACTAACGGAATGGGAGCGAACACACATAATGGCACGTTTGCCCGCCTTTTTTTTGTATATTTTGTTACTGTACATTGTGAGAAACACTCACAGCATTAGTTACCGATGATGTATTCCCTTCTGTTTTCTTTGGTTGAAAAATTCCATTATTGAGCATTTTGTTTTCACTGTTGCCAAATGAAAATGTCTTTCCTTCCTGACCAATGATTTTATTGAAGAGGACCAGAAAAAAAGAGGCTGCTTGGTTTTGTTGTGCCAACATCCTAATACAGCAGTCTAGGACACACATCCCAAAATACATAAAACATTGACTGACTCACCGAGACGCTCCGTAGAGGCACAGATGACTTCTTTATTAACCAACCTGTCAGTACTGGTAGATTTCTTCATGAAACCTTTGGTTCAGACATTTCACTGATTTTATTAATAACATCTCGTCTCGTATTGATCATCCTCATAATGTTCCTTTGGCTACTTTGGATTCAGCGCAGTAAATATACCTCATAGATGTCCAGATGGGCCTTAAGGCTTTACTAAGGCTAATCCTTTACTTTCCTGTATATTGGATGTGGCAACATTTGCAATGATATGTTATCATTTTGGTTTTGACATTAACTTTTATTAGATTTTATTTTGTTACATCATTCATCTATTTATGGGTTTTTATTAAGGGAATTGTGTATTCAGTCCTACTGCAGTATCTGACCTGATTACTGATTTATTTATGTAGTGTCAATACCCTAGATTTTTTTTTTAAACATTTACTGCAGGCAGTGCAGAAGCTTTTGTTTCTTTAATGAACAACACTGATGATCTTTACATGATTTGTCAATTATGACAAACATTGGAAACCTGTCTTTCATTAAATAATTGCAGAAAAATCAAACATAAATATCAATGAATAATAGATAATAAGATAAATGATGTTTTATTAGCTACTACTGCTCACTCTGCTCATTTAAATGTCTGATTCGCTCGGGCTGTTGTTACCAGGGGCCTTAATGAGGTTTGTAATAATTTAGCTTTACCAGCACTGTATCTCCAAACTCATCCCAGGGTAGATGGAACCTTATAATACTAAGGTCACAAATTGTGGAGTGCTGTGTGTGATGCTAATCCAGTGCTAATCCACCATGTTAGTAAAAGCTCTGCTGCAAATTACCTAGCATATTTTGGGAAACACAGACGTCTTTTACAAATGGGCATCTTGGTAATTGAGGTCAATCTTTGTCTTTGTCACAATTGCATCATTGTTCTGTTTATGCCTTTCTTGTATCCACAGCGTGTGAAAGATTCTGAAGTGGTAGAACCGAAAAGAGGTCAACTCAACCAAACTCAAGCATTAACACAGAGGAGAACCGAGTTGCACAAACTGACAACTCAGACATGGAGGGGAGGGGGGCTGACCCAGACATAACCCTTTAAACAAATTACAAAAACAACTAAATATATCAGGATAGTGCCACCTAATGTTAACCAATAAAATATAGTAAAATGATGATATTCAAAATAACACCTGTCATAGAAATAATAACAAAAATCAAAGTAGAAAACGTTGCCCCCCTCCCCATGATGCAGGAGGGACTTGGTGCAGTCCAATTGGCAATCAACAGCATTGAAGCAGCTGGTAACTCAAAGAAAACTGAATTAATGAAACGAATATGAAATTGACAAAGATTAACTAAATGTGTGCGCTCCAAATGATAACTTTACCGTCAGATTAAAGTACTTATATAATTATTAATAATTACTACTGAGAAACCAAGGTATGTTTCCAGTTAATTCTGTGCATTTGTGAATATTGTGCTAAAAGATTCTTCCAGTAAATGAAACAGAGCGTTATATTTCCATTACAAACACCACCATGTCCTTGTGTAAAGTGTGTGGTTTGCTTGTGCCGCCATCACACAAGGTTCTAATGAATGGAGTACTTCAATGTCAACAGTATTTGTGAGCTGCTGTCTTTCTTGGATGCCAGCTCCTTTGTACCAAGTCCACATTACCGTAAATGAAGCAGAACATACAAAACACACCAAGGACGCTGACTCTAATCTGACACCGCATTATTATTATTTATTGATATCCTTTATATAACAACCCTTTCCGCAACCATCACAAATAGGGAGTAGATTCTAGTGGAATATAACTTTTTAATTTAAACATCAACTAAGATGCAAACCGTGTTTAATCTGTAATTAAATTAACAACTGAATTTTTTTATTATTTTTATGGAATCCAGTTAATTCTGTGGTTATCTTCTTTAACTGACAGAGGAGCACAGGCGGGACTTATATAAAGTCAAGGATTTACATTTACAGTTGAGCAGGCAGCTGATGCTCTTATGAAAGTGATGCAAAGTACGAGTGAATGACAGAAGCTTTGTGCATTCTGACGTGACAAATGTTTTCTCAAGTGTCTGTCTAATGGAATAAAGCAGGTCTTTCGTAGTGACACAAACTCTTCCCTTTTTGTTTTAGACTGAATCTGTGTAGGCACCTATCCTCCTCTTGGCAGAAGACAGACATGTTCTTTGCAGCAATTCCATTATGGTAAGTTCATCTTTTGTGTCTCTATTAGCATGAATAATTGTGTTCCTCGGGGGGAAACAGCAGGGTCTCATGCAACCACGCTTTGGTGCGGATTTTTTTGCAGCAAGCATCTCTTGGCTATGAAAATGTGTACCCTGACAGGGCTTTAAGAATAGACATGGGTCAGGGCCAGAAACCACCCACTGCTGCATGATTGAAAGGAAAAACTAAACGGCACTGCCATCAATGTAGGAAGCGTCGCTCCTTTTTGCCTTTTCCAATTTATCAATACATCCTGAATAGAAGTGGAGTAATTCAGACACTTTGGGAACTGTGACATGTTTTAGCAAGTTTTCTGGCATCTTTGCAAGACGTCGCTCTCCTCTTTGCAGATGGTTGTTATGAGCAAACGTGCCTGAGGTGCATTGATAGTGGGTGGCTTTATTTTAATGTGCCAACAGTCACAGCAGATTCATAAATAGAGCTGTTTTTGACATCTCCCTGTCAAGTTTGTCTTTGAAAAAGAGGCTATAAAGAACTGCTGAGTTTTATGATTGAGCCTCTGATGACGTTTCTTTTATGTGCAGTATTTAGGACAACCACACATAATGCGGCGGCACTGAAAATTGTGTCGTTGCCACGCAGCACGAACGGTATTAACGACACAAACACAACAAAGCTGGATAGCACAACCGACTAATAATGTCATACACACTACTATACTTAAAGAGGACATGCTACACACAGATTCACGTGTGCTTATCTAAAAGGGGGGGATTTTTAATGTGCAAAACAACACTGTGACCTACTTCTACGCTCCCTTCCTGCAGTGGCATTTTACATGTTGATGTAGTCATGTTTCAGAATTAAAGGACCAGTCCCCACAAAAAAAATACAAATAAAACATTTCTGCTTTCAGGCAGAGGTCAAGATAGCATTTCTAACTGTATCAACCACACATTTAGCGACATTGACACTGTGTTTTACACTCACTTATGAATATAGATCATAAAAAATACTGGTGATTCGTTAGAGTTTGATGGTTTTAGTAATGGAGGCACAAACAATCTGCTCCAAGGCTAAACATGTTGTTCAAGCATTGGCCTGAGTAAATGGAGTCCATGGGCTTAAATCCAGAGTCATCAAAGCTGTTCTCTTGCACCGGTCCCTGTCATGTGCTCAACAGGATAACAGCTACCCTTTTAGCAGTACCAAACTGTACTTGCAAAATCTGGGGGAATGACATCGCACAGTGGAAGAGGAAGCTACAAAGTATAATGTTGCCAATTTTCACAGGCCCTTGTTAGTCGTCCATTAAAAAAAACAAAACAACAAAAGTGGTAGCTGCATACTTTTGTTTTTTTGTTTTTTTGATAATATGAGCAGACAAGATTTCTTTCAAATACCCCTCACCAAGGCCGGGATGGAACGCTGTTTGGATTTTGTGAGGGTCGACCAGGAAAAACCTGGGGAGAGCGACAAAATGTAAAGCGACGTCGCCGTTATACCGTGCCGTTACTTGTACAGCGATGACAGTAAAAATGATCTATGCCAACTGTAGCTTTCAGACAGTTTGTGAGTCTTGTAAGACAGATAAAACCCTGAAGGTGCATCACAGAAAGGTGGCACCAACCTTTAGAAGAAAATCGCATTTGAAATATGAGCTACATAAAGTGTTAGTAGTAGCACAGTCACGAAGCCTCCTTTTTATGGATATGCACAATACACAATGTGATGATAGTGGTGAGGGGGGGGGTGTGGATATATCATCGGAGTTTAGAATTGGATTGCATTGTTCCAGGTGGTATATGAAATAAGGCCAAATTAGCATCTGGTTAAGGACAACATGTGGCTCAAACCTGTTTTTAATCCATAGGAGGCAGATTATTAGCATGAGTAAAGTTGTTTATTGTATTAGTGACCTGCTAAATGCTGCACCGAGCTGATTTTCCTGCTGTTGATTATTTGGTGTGATGAAAGTTTAATAATGTGGCAGTGGAGAAAGTGGTGGTCGATGATTTAGTAGATTAAAATGGTTTGTTGGGGATTTCCTGGATGTCACAGATACAGGAAGAGAGCTCAAGTGTTTGTGACTTGGAGGCCTTTAACCATTTCAAAGCCGCCATTGTCACTGTTGATTACAGTCAGCAAGCATAAATGTTGTTATACTGAGTTCAATCTGTCACACGGCATCACGCATGATATTTACATTATATATTATGTAAGTGTTTTTACAGGTCAGATCCCATTTAGAGGTTTACAGCTTCCATGTCACTTTTTGTGTAAATCAAACCTCAAAAAGTCAGCGAGAGTGAGTATCCAGCACCCATCAACCTATAAATACAACACACTCAACAAAATACACCTGATGAACTTGGACATCATATAACCCTGTGAATAATGGACTATCAAATAGGGTTGTTGTATAAGCCCCTCCAAAAAAACAAACATTAAAAAAGTTTCCCAGCCGAATGCATTTGTATAGTTTTTGCAATATTAATGATGAATATTTTAAATATAATCCTTGAATTTTTATGAGCTCCACTTCAAAGCCCAGAGCCTAAAGCTGTGAAGTTAAGAGTTTTTAATCCCGTTTCATGGTTTCTCCATCTCCAAACTGTGCATTTTTATTGTTTGGTTAACAAATAGAACACACAAAGGTCAAACAATGGCGCATTTGACCTATTGTGAAGCACAGAAAAGTAAATACAACAACACGATACATTCAATGCCAAATATCCTCCTGCATAGTAAAAATACATAATTTTTTTCCCGAGGACAGAAATACCTGATGTTCCGTTGCATCAGACTGACAGCAATATAAACAATCTGTGTTGGCCTGGTTCCTGTCAGTTAAAGGAGGGAGTGTTTTTGTAGGCACACACCAATTCCAGCCCTGATTTGACTGAGGATATATCATTAAGTAGACGGCTAATGTAAGTACTGATCCTATTCATACTAATTAAATCTGACTTTTATTGGCTGATTATGAAACACTCACCAGAATAATCGCTCCATTTGAACAGGAATATGCAGTGGAAATACTGAGTACAATGTTTGTTTATTTTTTTAAATTTTTTTTCAAACCTCCCATAGTTTCCATCAAAAAAAATAATTGAAAATAGAAAACCGACACTGATCAATGCGTGTCGCAATATTTCGCCGGAGTAGTGCACTGTGTATATTTAAGGAAGATTCACCAATGTCAGACAGTCTCTTGGCACAGCTGGCATTTAGCTCCACTTTGATTTATGAATCTGCACACTGCAAACATTTTTTTCCCTTTGCCTGAAGTTCCCAACGCCTAACCATCACCACATCTTTCAAGCTGCCCCATCGTTCATCCTCCATGCCTTCCCTGCTAACCTTGTGGAGAATATTCTAGACCCATTTAAGCAGTGAGGCCTGTCTGTTCTGCTAATGAAGTGATGTCACTTCCCTTCCACATTTTGCCTTCCTGGCAATACTCGCAAAAAAATGGTATAACGTTAACAGTTAATAGTTGTTTTTGGAAAATATAGCTAAATAGAGATATAATAAGAAAAATAAAGTTAACCACTTAAATATCTTAAATTTTGTTTGAATATAGCTAAATCCAGTTTTGCTGTATTATTATTCATTCGTATTTCAGTATCTGTATTCTCTTCTATTTTCAGTCTGAGCTGCCGTGCCAGTGATATTTCCCCAGTGAGGGATTAATAAAGTTCATATCATCTCATCATCTTATCTCTCATAAGATCATCTTCTTCATCACTCTATTTCTGTCTTATGTTTTGTTCTGTGTTGTTGTACCTTTGCCGTCTTTTCCCAAAGAACTTGGCCTCTCCTGCTGGAATACTGTTTTCTTCTTAGTTTACTGCAGCCTCTGAGCACCTTGTGATGGGAACCAATGCCTCTGTGGCCTCAATGAACACCGAGACATGACGCCTACTTTTAGTCTAGGTGTAATGAAACACCAGGAAATAATTGGCAACAAGATATTTGGTTATTTAAAAGACAACGTTTGATATCAAAGACTTGATGTTTGCGACGTGGCTGGTAAACATCCAAGGAAACACTTCACAGAAAACGTCAAGAGCAGAATGTCTGAATAGCTCCACAGTCACATGGGGGGAGGGGAGGGGGTGTCACTTTTATTGTGAACAGTCACAAAATAACAAGCAGAACATATTGATATGTTATCTCGAACATGCTCATATGAAAACATCTCTAAAATGTTAACTGGGAGCTCAACGCTTATCTGGAATCCTTTTGATGCCACCTGCTGCACGCCCGATTATTCAACCTGCATCTCGGATTTATTTTCCCTCGTTTTCTATCGACACATGGCATCAAAAGTGGTCAACCCCAAGCCTCCCCGGGAGCCCGACGACAGTTGCTGAGCTTAAAGTTTCACGTCCGACGTTCTGGAAAAATGTCAGCTTCATTATTCCGCACAGCGGCGGCGGCAGCCACGTGCATGAAAAGATGTATTTAGACGGCGTGCTTCAGACTGATATTAGCATGAGAGGAGGAGAGACAGAGAGCAAGGACAAAAGCTTGGAGGATTTTTTTATGTATCACAGTGGAGGAGAAAATCTGCCTTTTATTTTATTTTATTTTGGATTCATTTGTTTCCGCTCTTTTGTGCTTCATCTCTCTCTCACAGTGGGACTTGAACATGAAAGTGTAGCTTGTGGAGAGCGCGTTGGTGCCATTGACAGTTCTTCTCAGCAGTAACTTAGGAGTGAATTTGCAGCAGAAGTGATTATCGACCTGATCGATCTCATACCTCTACAAAATTTACTGCTCGTGCTCTCCGCTGCTTTTCCTCAGATATTACAGCCACACATCCTCACTGCTGCTGGTGCTGCACTGCGTCTTTGAGCCTCTTTTTAAGCCGAGAACTGCTTCCTGTCTGGTTCAACGCCGGCGTGCAGATAGCAATGAATGCATAAATTTGCGCTTGAGCGATAACAGAGTGGAGGCAAACGGCACATACACTGGGACGTTATGACAATATAATCAATCATGGGAGAGAGTTGCATCAGACAAAAATGACTTCTCTGTTGGACCTTCTGAAATCACCCACTGAGACACACTTCCACTGTTGACACTGTATCACTCAACTGTAAAAAAAGAAAAGAAAGAAAAAGAACATCCTCATTCATCAAACCAAGGCAGAATAGCTCAACCTTTTCATCCTGGTTCTTTCATACCGCATCAGTTTTACTTACAATGGAATATGGATAGACTGTAAACTGTTATTCATGAGTAATCTGTGAGACTTTATCTACAAAATCCCTCCTCTCACCGTCCAGCTGATTTGTATTCTAAGTACACATGTTATCTTTGTTGCCAAGGCAATAACAGAGAGTTTGACAGCGAGGACTGCCTGTGTGACATTTGATTGACAGTGCAATGTTCCGGGGGACAGGCTGAAAAATTATCTGAATATTCAACAGAATAAAAAAAATAAATAAAAAAAATGTATTATTCTCCTCGGGTACTCCAGAACAGCTTCACTGGTGCATAAATTATGGGAAAAGGTGTTAAAAGAAAATGTCGGAAGTTTGAGTAATTAAAGTATATTTGGACAGTCTAACAACAATACGACAAATAATTAGCTAATTAAAAACAATCCATCCTATCTCCCGCGGCAACCCCCACCCTCGCTAAGTAGGGGTGTTAATGATAAACGATTATTGATGAACACATTTACTGCATGAGCAAGCAGACTTTTTGTTTTGTTTAGGTTGGGATTGGGATTGGGATTGATTCTTTGGGCTATCTTTTGACTATTAATGCTATATCAGCCTTCTACAACACCCATCCAAATATTAGTGTGCTAAGATATTTATGCTAGCTATGCATATAATCTATCAATTTTTTAGTGATACATGAGAATAAAACAGCTGAGTCACATGGCGCTGCATTGGATCTGTAGCGTCTGCATCGATAGTTTCCACATTTACACTGATGCCAAAGTACAAAAGACAATATGACAGTGACCTTATGTAAATTCAGCATTCTGGGGGGACTTTGATGCCCAAATAAGAGGCTGGAAATCAGCATTTAGTAGAATGTGTGCATCCCTGGGTATTATTTCCATGCGAGCTGGGATTAACGAATTTTGCAACAGCACTATTCAATTTACAATTGTCATTAAATAAAAATCAACAAAACGACATCACAGTTTTTCTAATTGAAGGCAGTAGTTACCACTGATTTTTTTCATTTATGCTTTAATTATCTAACTATACATATTGTGCGGTAAAAATGTTGCAATTATGCACAAAAGAGAAAATATGCATTTGTCGTGCATTAAGGGAACTATAAAAATTTATCCTCTCTGAGTAATCTGTTTAAATTCATAATGTGATTAAAAAACAACCTAAAGAATTAAGACTGACTTATTATGGTCCTAGAATTCTCTTTAAGATGTGCATTGAAATATAACTGCTAAATGTTTCTGAGATACATTTATTGATGATTCTCATTATTGTAATCATACCAACAACAATTTTACGACATCAAAAGCCGGAATTGAAACTAGTTAGTACATTGAAAGATACAAAAACATGTACGGAGTGAATGTGAGCCGTGCAAATGAGATGACTAAGGCGCTGAATAACACAATTGCGCTCCATGATGTATCTGTGCAATATCAATGTCAGCTCCAGCATAATTAAGGTTCAGTGTTTACTCCCTAAGGATTTTTAGTTGTACTAGCATCATCTACAATGCACATGTCTTCTCAAATTACCATTCCCCTGATGATGTGGAGTTTTAACCAAAGTCAGTCAGCTCAGATTCACACACACATCATCAGGAGGATGTTGCTCTTGCATCATCTCTGAATTGAGCCTTATCCTACAGTCAACCAGGTCTTTTTTCCTGTTTGATATCTTCCCTCAGGTTTTTGCCGTGAGTTTCATGTCTGAGGCACGGTGGGGCCAATCTTTACAAATTTATCTCATATTGACAGAAAAAAAAAGTGTAAGGCCATTCCCCAGGTTAAAAACACACACACAAGGATCCAATTAAAGCACATTGGACTCCGTTGACCTGATTGTGAGACAGCGAAGTACAAAAATGATCCAGAAATACAGAAACAGAACAAAAATTTGAGTAGGATAATAATAAAATGGTTACAGAAGCTTTAGCTCCAAATCCTGCATCGATTAATTACGCTAACATATAAATGAAATCTCTTGGACCAGAGATTAGCCGTATATGATTCATGAGCCACGCGCTTCAAGCACGTTTTAGCACGTTTTGATTAAATGATGAATGTTTAATTACTTTGACTAATATACAATATAATATTTGTGAATGGCTGCCTTAAACGTGCGGTGGACTCGCTCCGCTCGGTAAACTCTGTGGCGCCGAGCGGCAGCGTCTTAAATACTGTGGCGTGGAAGGGCACGGCGGCAGCACGGTGCACCTCCTCGGCCTCTGAAGTCATTGCTCTGTGTCTCATTTCCCATTGTATTGATGTCTTTAAGTGAGCTTCTCAAGTGCCTGGGGGAGACGATGCTTTATAGATCGCTGTCTGTTGGGCTGTTGGGACACACCCGACTAGTGTGGCTTGACTGAAAGCTCGTGGTCTCTTTTTTTTCTAATGCGACAGAGAAAGACGGTGCCTTTTTTAGAGGACGTGCTAATGAGACTGCGGTTAGAGTTCTACTATCCTTTTACCGTAGGACGTATAAACAGGCAGGTTTTGACTAATAATGTCACGCGGCAGTCAGCCCGTGAGAGTTTTACTTACAAAAATGAAAAACTATGCAGAACTGACGACTGTGCAGATTGCTATGTTACAGATTGTTGTCACGTCCCAGCGCGAACACCATCACAGCCATTAAAAGGAGAAGCCATCACGAGGAGATGGACTGTTAGAGATACTTTTAGATAAGTTAGAGGGAGAAGGGGAACACTGGGAGTTGAATCCAGTCTTTGGTACAGTTAATGCCAGATGGTACCATCAGTCATTTTTGCTTTACACATTAAATTTTTGACACACTCTCTTTCATCTTGCCTCAAGAAATACTTTAATCTCTGTTTTCGAGACTGACACAGTGAAAGCTCTTCATTTATGTAATTCCAAAAGCCTCAAACCTTTCTCATAGATGTTTCACTGACAAATAGTGCAGCACTGTTGTTCAGAGGCTCTTCAGAAAGTACATTTTATCCTCTATTTTAAGATAAAGTTGATTCTGTCATTATAGAAGCCAGGTCCAAACTCTTATGTCACCACTTGAAGTACACGGGTGTGTTTTTTTATTTCGGAAAATGTTAAATAGGGTATTTATTTGAATGTTTGTCATGATTCAAGGCCGTGTATCTCCTATGCTATGTATCAGCCCAAACCTGCCAAGAATGACTCATTGAAACACAATAAAAGTGCTTTGTTGGTCTCGACACAGACGCCACAGATCAACGCTCCTTTAGTTAAAACCGTTCATTTTCTAAATAATAATTAGTAAACAATTATCTTCCATTAGGCACCTGAGGTACTGTTTTGTCTCATTTAACTCATTATGCAGCTCAAATCCATAACAATTCCAAATCCAGTGGTGTGTATAATACACACCAATACAACTTTATTATCCTCCCTGATTCAAGCAGACGAGAGTCACAGGTTAAACATCAAAGCACTGACAAAATTATTATAATTCTTTTTAACAACTGGACATAGTTATACACCATAAATATGTACTAGACTTTTAAGGATATATAAATATTCTTTTTTAGTGATTTGTACAATATTTGATCTTTTAATAAATAAATATATAAATATATAAATAAATACATTTCTTGAAGGTTAAGGAACATTTTTGCACAAATAAATTGAGGCTGCAGGCTGAAAAAAATTCCCCACGATCTTAAAGCTATCTAGAATATGTACAAGTGGCATATTAATCCACACGTGGTTTAAAAAAAAACTATGATTGTCTTTTCCTAAACTGATCTTAAACTGCACTCTCTTTGCACAAATCTTGGCATGTCCCAGCATGAACTGTGGATCATAGTTTCATTGGTGGATACTGAGAACAAAACCACACGTCCTTATGGGGCCCCAGTGTTGACATACAGTTACTGAGAGATATTTTATGAGGTCTGTTGGGTGAGAAATCCAAATTCAGATTATACAGTCCGTCCAATAAAATATCTCTTCACTGTATCTGAATCTGAGGTGAAATCTTGGCTGGAGTGTTACATTGTTGTGTTGTGGCACAGAATCTAGCAGCTGCACCTGATTTGTCCCTTTGTGTGTTTTGTATGTATAAACAAAATCCTACCACACACCATGAACCAACATGAAATATTTAGACCCAAGTTGTCTTTGTCTTTGGATGAAAGTAGCATTTCAAATACAAGAAAAAATAATTATTGGTACCTGCTGAGAGATGGCTCACTATAGAGGAAAGTAAAAAAAGGAAAATCAATCCTGTTACTTTGTAGCATGCAGGGAGGTAAACAGGGCTGAGTGCCAAAAAGAAGGTGTTAAGAATCACTAAAGACCCTAGATAAATGTTTTTGACTACCTCTTAAAATCTGCAGTGGAACAAATAAACACAGATCTGAAGCTTTGTCTCTATTGAATATAATCGGTAAAAATGATTTTGAATTACGTTCAATCAGGACCTTCCATCTTAGCCCAGTCTCACACTTTGCATCATGGCTTTTTTCCAGTTATTTGTAATGGTGAATATCCTTTCTACATATACAGCAACTGTCTGTGGTCTTGTCCCTCCCATTCAAAATGACTTCATTAATGAAAGCAGGAAAAGTCTGGAAGATGAAGCGGGGTGATGTTTTACAACTCTAATATCATGAATGGTCTCACCTGGATGGGCTTGATTGACACCTTGGTAGTTGTTACTGACATCAAATCAAAGTACGAGCAAGTCAACATTTCAGATCAGTTTGCAGTCTGATCACTGTGTAATCTGAGTATTTAACCTTGTATTAACCTGTGTTATTTGCTTTTGTACGAACGTGTCCGAATACCAATCATATTTTACAGCGATGTGTAAATCAGCCCTTAAAATCTTCTTTTAACTGGCAAAATTATTGCATTTTCCTTTTTTAATTACCTGTATTTAATCTGTAACCGCTCGCAGGCTAAGCGTTAAGATAAACAAGAGTGGATTAAATATTCTCCTGCTTGGTCAGTAGCTCGTGTGGGTCTTTTCATATGCAGGCAAAGATAAGCTGGCAGTGGCACAATGTGGAGGTATTGTAATGTTTTTACCCAGATGGATAAATAATGCAGATTACAGTGGAGATGACAGAGAAGTGCTGGAACAGAGAAACCGGTAGAGTGCTCTGGAAAGTGTAGGCAGCTGGACTGCAGTAATTAGTCAGCAGAGCTCTCCGTGGATAAGGGGCAGCTGACCGCTGGCTTTGCTCCGTTTGAGAAAGGCTTTTTCCGCTCTCAAATATGACTGTGAATTACCTGCAGAATTGCATCCTCTTTCCTTCATAAGACAGAGATTGACATCATGTGGGGTTGAGGATTGACTCAGCCACAGACCGCTTTGTTTTTTTTGGATTCTTTATAAAGCAGTCCGTTGAAAAGTCACTATTAAGACAAATCAAGCCTTCTCTGATTCCGCCATTAAGTGCTGTTGTACTGGAATGCAGCATATATAGGTGCACCAAATTACTGGTATATATTCATAGTATATGCTAGTTGATGTCCATAATCTCTGGTTCATAACCGAAGTGTCACAGTTTTGGTGCGTGATGGTCCAGAAAAACTGCATACTTATCCAAAATGTGTTTCAAACATGGAACCAACAGGAAGAGCCGATTTTTCAGGTTTTATTTGGACAGCGGTGCTCTCAATAGGTGCCACCTGCTGCTCCGCTTTAGCTATCGAGTGACAACTCATCAGCCAGCTCCAGTTTTCTTTTCATCTTTGAAAAACGTTCTTCAGCAGTCACCCCTCAAGGCAATTACAAGTGCTGTCAGATTGTTGTGTAATCACTCCAGATGAAGAGAGCAACACGATCATCACGTGCACGTGTGAGCCGTGTGATTGTTAATGCACGACAGCTGTCCAAGCTCCCACTGGCTGCATCTGTGTGGGGACAGAACACGCTACTTAGGTAAACTCCAGCAATTAGGGCTTGTTTGAAAGAACAGATTAATGACAAACACTCAGAATCGGAGAAGCAGATCGAGGAGGGATGAGGAAAAGAGTGGAAGTCCGGCAAGTCCAAGGAATCAACAAAATGTAAGTCAATGCTGCCAAGTTTGTCTGTTTTGTATGAGGCCTGTGGACGGTCCTGCCTTATTTGCAACGTAGGCCAGTATAGAACAGTCACATTCGCAAAGTCGGTAAAGGTGATGTAAATGGAGGCAAACCCATCCGCTGCAGTGGTACGATGGAGTTATACACAGAGCAAAAAACTCTGTTGTGTCACGAAGTCCAAATAATAAGCCACAGTAACAGTCCAGGAATATGTCAAGGCTGCAATGCTGAACATAAATCTCTCGGACGGCATTTCTACTTTAATTGACAAGTGTGTTTGAAACAAATATATATCTAAAAAAAAAAAAAAATCTCACTTCGGAAAACATCAAATTAGTGCAGACCCTGTACATGGTTATTTTATGAAACCTTCAATGTGTCTGTTTCATCCATTCATGTTTGTCTGCTGTCATTTTTGGTTGAGCTAACGAGACAGCTCCTCCAAACATTTCAGATTTGTTGATGTTTACCTCCTCAGAATTGGGAATGTTGGGGAAGAAGGGTGTAATATGCACATTAATGAGCATGTCATTTGGACAGAAACTAATTACAGTGACATATCTGGGCCCTCATTTGGTGATGGTGTCAGCAGTAACAGCCTCCTGGCTATTGGAGTCCCCGTGTTGGCCTGAATTACCATAGCAGCCCCAGTGAAAAGTCTCCTTTCTGAAACCTCATGTCTGTCAGAGAGAGGAAGCAGACATTAAATTGTTTTTGCAACGCGGGACTGCAAAGACTTAAGACAGTGTTTCCCTTTGAGTTGAGACAGAGAGGCTTTTATCAGCCTCTGTGTGGGCTCACCCGAGACTCCGAGATCAAGCCTGGGTCTTGGAAGCTCTAGTAGTGCATTGTTACTCAGGGTTTGGTTCTTCTGTTATGGTCTGCCAGGGGTCATCCCTGCTGATTACGCAGTCTTTCTCTGGATGCAGTGAGCAAACTGAAGCACAGCAGAAAACCATCTGCTGTATGCTTTAACAAGTGCAGCATAATTGTGCTTATTTAGATTTAGACTGCAGATTTTTTTCCCCCCCAGCTGCTGTCAAGATGTGATGAGATTGGATGCAATTCAATCCAATGTTGTGTAACAGCTACATCTTCATTATCACGTATCCAAATTTCTCTCCCTCATAGTACAGTACGGTCGAGTGAGAAGTAGCTTAGGAATACAAAAAAGAATATCAGAAAGTAGAATTCATAATTTAATATCAAGTTTTGGGATATGCATGTAAAATTATCTGTAAATATTAGAGTAGGCCCACTGAAGTTTGTACTTCTACAAACCACAAGAGGGCTGACCTCAAAAAGTTTACTTGGGTACACTAACATACTAAAGTTTGCCATTTTTCTTCCCAAATATTACAGTTTTTAGTGATGTGAACTTGTAAGTTAGGAATTTGAAAGAAAAAGTTATAAATTCTCAAATTTAGGTTTTCATAGTGCTGAAATCAGGTGCTTGGTATCTTAAGAGCTAGTTTTCCCCGTAAATCAAAAGGTCTGTATAAAAATTTGAATTGAAATTTGTCACTCGAACCCACAGTAGAGCGGTTTTGTTTCTTGGACAGCAGTAATGTTGTCTTTGTTGGCATAATGATCCTTCTTTAATTTATGTCACTGTCAGTTGCAAGTGTGCGGATTTCTTCTGAATTTTTTCAAAAGAGGAGAATTTATGAAGAGAATTTATGGGATCTGTTTTTGGCGCTGCAGCTTGGGTGACAATTGGGACGTGTGTCTGTTGCTGGACCAATCACGAAAGAACCTGTTTATATCTCCGACAGAAAAACACACGTGCGTTGGATGCATGCTGAAGTACGCCTTGTGATTTTTGTGTTTGCTCAGTTTATGGAAATGAATGCCTAGCGTGCATCCTTGCCATGTGACACGTCTGCCTGTTAAACGGTTATTCAAGCGAACATGCCTCTATTGTTGATTATGAGGTCGTGCAACACTTTTAACGGGAAAACAGGAACGGAGCACGGCGGTGAGAGCCTCCCACTGTTTTGGCCGTTATGTTCATATGGCAGCGCCTTGTGATGTTAAATGCATTCTCCTTCTTTTTGCTGATCAAAGGAATGGCATTGCCGGGGATAAATCCACTGAAGCTGTAGAGTGCCATTCATATGCAGCACCTTTGATTAGTGGCATTCATTGCTGGCCGTTTAGGATTTAAGACGGCTAAATTCTCCTGACACATTAACCCATCAGTTTGTATTTTTATCGATTTCCTTCTGTTCATCGGCTCTTATTCAACGTCCGCGGTAGCCCTTTACTGCTGTTTTAATTGTTGCCGTATAATTATTTTGACAAACACGAGGGTAATTCAAATCGATAGGTAAAATAAAACAGTCTAAAAAAAGGATGGGATCGATGGGTTTCCACCTCCTTATGATGAGAACGGGAAGAAAGCCCCATTGACTTTCACTCACGCTTGATATTGATTGTTGGGGCCATAATTTACTTTTGTCCCAAAGCAAGCTATTCACCCCATTACGCTCACCTCATGGCTCTTTGGCTGGAGCCTTGGTCTCCATCATCATTAACACCTACTTGGTCATTACATTCAGCAGCCATATAAAGGGGCATGGATTATAGATTCTATCATTGCTCCTCACAGAACCCCTCTTAATGATTTGTGTAAAGGTCTAACGGTTAGCATGGCAAGATGCCAAAACCAAAAACCAGATCACAGGCAGGGACACTGGAACAAATGTCAGTGTGTTGAATTGCTATGTACCCCCACCTTTGACAGTCATTACAAAGCCGAGCCCTTTACTGGCCGGCGAGGCCTGAAGATGAGTAAGCAGTTTGTTCTCGGACCTCGCGTGTGATGTGCTTACTCACCTGGAACGCCTTTGTGCGTGCAAAATAATGACACGGTTACCACCGGTGTCATCTGTGCCATTCTGCTGCCTTATTTAATTTGTAATGTATACAGCACCTCGTGTAAGTGATCATTTAATTTGGCCAATAGACTCTTTTTCAATTCAGTGGGTGGGAATTACAATGAATCCAATATTAAACAAGGACACACTCGGAGCTGTCCGTGCCAATGAGTATAATGGCAAAACGTGTTGCTGTATTTTATGGTACGGGTGCCGGATGGATTCAGATTTAGCCCAGGAGCTCGGCGCTCTCCGTGGTCTTGATTGATGCATTCTTGTCTGTAAAGCATCATAGGCAAAATGGTAACCACGAGCATGACGAGAAGAACACAGGTGCAGCAGAAAAGAAATTAAGGCGCTTGTCTAGATGCACTTAACTCCCACGAATCATCCAGCAGCAGCCAACAGGGTGGCTTAAGCAGATCTGGGAAAAAAAGGTTAATCTTCACAGATTATCGTTCCTCGCAGCCAAATGCTGTGTCGAATAAATTTAACCTTTCGTCAAAATAAACCACACAAGAATAAATGTTTCCAGGATGTGTGTGTATGTATGTACATGCACCGGTATATACTTCACCCGTACGTCTACGCCGAATTCATTCATTGTGTCAGCAGCAAAGGAACAACTTAAAAAAGTTGGAGGGATTCATCTGTGATGATAGAAGCAGGTTCACCGCTGTTCTGTGTCACACAGACTTTGCCCTCAATTGGTTCTGCACGCTCATGTGAGTGTTATCTGTCACTTTACCCCACCTTGCCTCACCTGTGACATGATGTTAACAGCTCCTAAACGAGCCACCATTACAGATGTGACTGGGAATGAGAAGGCAGAATGCTCCGTTGGTGATAATGACTTGCAAAGAAAGCGATTTCAGTCACAACAGCACAGTCACATCTGCATCAGGAGATACTGGGGGAGGCGGGCCATGTCAGAGCAGGTGACACGAGGGAAACGGTGGATGAGCTGCTGTCATTACATCTACAAAGTACATGACAGTATGACACATCCCTAACGGCCCAGGCTACACGCTCGTTTTCTGAATTTAAGTGCATGTGCCTGGCTTCTGAAAGGTGTGTGATGTCATGCGAGCTACGCGGTCCGCTCTGGAGACCAGACCATGACCATGCTGTCCTCCGATTAGAAGGTGACGCTCGTACCTTGGTGGTATAGTGGCTTCACACACTCAGGCCCACTTTTATGGAAACATAAATGCTGTTGATATTTGGAACAAACCTCCAATCCTCCACCTGATCCTGGTACTGCAGCCTCTTTTAGCACGTACCTGTAAAATGTGGGGAGACGGATATGGGCGGTGTATCCTGAGCAGTAGGAGCAGGTCCAGAGGACAAAATAAGAACAAAATAACCTCTCTATAGACCCGCCTGGCCTCAAGTAAAACTATTAAAACATCTCCCACAACAGCAAATAATCTTCACGTGTCCCTAAGTAAAACCTGCATACCAACAAATAATGGTGGTACGCAGAGGAGCCGGGGCTGGAGCCAGAGCTGAGGGTCGGTCAGGAGTATTTTGGGACATTCCAGAAGGAACTTGAAGATAACAAAAGGATCCTTGAGAAACACTCCCCAGTCCCTGTGTGGTTGTTGTTGTAGAAAATGAATCTCACGGCGTTCTCAACAACCACGAGTTTTTCCTGGACAACAGCAACAACATTCTCATCTCTCACAGCGTTGTGGTCGTGAGCGATGGTGTGTGTGCCCCTTTACCTTTCTCCCCCGCTGCCGTCCTTATGTTAGCGTTCTGCCAGTGTAGTTGTTTGACGGATAGCACCTGTGCTTTCCCACTGTTGCCGTCCACGCTGCAAAAACTTATCTGAAGCAGGGATGTATTGATTTTCACATCAAGTACAAATAGAAAGGCTGTGGCAAAAGTTTGGGCACTGGTGCGCCTCCATTCATCAACCCGTTCATATCGAATGAACCCCAGGTTGTCCAGGGAACCACAGGGCCTATAATAAGCCCTCTAGTCATCTATATGGAACCTTTTCAATACCTCATATATGATATATACGGATAGATACAATTCCATTTTCCATTTATGTGTATATACTGTATGTCTATATCCCGTATTATGAATGAATGGTTATCTCAAGTGATTGTGTTGTCCTGGATAATACGTACGATCCAGTATTAATATGCAATGTCTTTGTGTTGTCCCCGTTCGTTTATCTCTGTCTGAGGCCATTAATTGGCCTTAATTTTGATTAAAGTGCCAGCCATGTTTAGTGTTTCACTTGAAATGTAGCTGCTCATATTTTTAGCAGAGTAATATGTTTAAAAAAGGGAGGGGGGAAACACAGTAAAAACAGTCAACAGAGATGAGTTGGAAAATGGAGGGATGCTTTCAAAAACTTAATAGTCCCTGACAAACAGATAAATTAAGGCACAGAAATTATGGTACACCTTCGCTGCAGCGTAATGGGAATCCCAGCTGTGTCACGATTAGCATAGCCCAGGTTCTCAGATTGTCAGGCAAATGGACTGCTTTTCCACAGCTTTTATCCAAAGTGCCTTACAATGTTTGCCTCACATTCACCCATTCATACACACATTCACACACAGACTGGGCTGGTGTTAGGGTCTTGCTTGGACATAGATGAGCAGGGGTCGAACCAGCAACCTTTCAATCACTAGGCCATCACCTTACGCCTCTTTGTCTTGTCAGTGAGGCTCCATCCACGGCCTCTTTCACAAATAGTGATGACACAGGAGCTTTTTAGCAGACAGTTGACGGAGAGTGGAGGAAACCAAAGCGCTCATTCACAGCTTGCTTTATTTCAGCTGAGCTGGCAGGGAGGGACACCATCAGGCATCCCAAGTCCATTTACTGTCATTTATTCTAGGTCCGAAACAGGCGGGGGGGAGCAAAGCCAGATATTTACTCTGCTGCCCGTTTACATACATAACTATGTTTCATGATACTACACAATGTAAACAGTATGTATGTGCTCTGAAAGCTGCCAGCAGTCGCCTCATTAAAATGGAACTGTTTAAATCTACTGTAATAGATTTTCCAGACAAAATTCATCAGGAATCCCTGAGAGAAGTATACATTTTCTATACAATTAATGAATTGTATCTTTTTGGTATTTATAGCATATACTGTATAACAGAGATCAGGGTAGGCTGTACACAAACTTGCTCCAGTAATGGTCTAAAGACAAAAAAACTACTAAAATAATCATCAAGAAATTGTTTTAATCCAACCCATTTGCGAAATTATACATATTTATTAGTCTACTATGGGATAAATGTGCTAGATTTTTTTATTTCATGAAGCTGAACATGGCGTTGTCATTTGCCTCCGAGTCTTTTCCTATAACTATTTTACCCTGAAACGTCTATATTTTTAACATGAAGGAACTGACAGAATGTTACTTATACATTGAGGGAATTGTAAAGAAAAAAAGCACCAAAGAAAATTGATTTTACGAGACAACGTGTCCTGCAATTCCCACCGGTTCTCGCAGCAAGCCGTGTTCTTCATTGACGCAAAAGCCGAGAGATGCAACGCTGACAGTTGTCAGTTGTTGTTTTTTTCTGTCTTCTCTCATCTCCTTCCGGCCAACGAGTTTCTCTGATGAGTCAGGTTTTCAGGTTGTGGTATATATAGTATTAGTGTGGTTTTGCTTAAAATAGCAACATATGCTAATCCAGTGTTTTCCTTACTGTTTTCTTTGTGTGATACAGGGCTCCATGAGGGTTCATTCAAAGGCCTACAGACCACAAACAATAACATTAAAGTAAGTGTAACATGAAAATCATGACATTGTGTAAAATTGCTCAAGTCTGACATTGCCAACTTTTGAGTAAAGGTTTCATTTTAGATTTGTTTTTGTTTTGTTGTTTTCTACTCTGTTCAGTCAATTTCCTTACTGTGTAATTGATCATTATTTTGGAAATCTGGAGAAATTTTATTTTCTAGGGCCAGTGACTCAACACTCTCCATCAACCCATTAAAAGGGAAAAAAAAGAATTAGTTCAGATTTGTTTTCCTCTTCCATGATATGAAAATACAAGATGGCATTTACTTGTCATATTAAAAGAATATCAAACTTCAAACTCAAGGAAATCAATATTGCTTGATTGATTTTCACATTGGTTGAGGAATTCAAGAACAATTCAAAAGACGACCAATCAGCGGTTCCCATATTTAAATGACCTGAACCGATGATCTTATTTTGTATCTTGTTGTTTTCTCGATGAACAACGTTGATTGCCTGCGACACACAGACTGGGCCGAGATTGGCAAAGAGATGTCTGTCTGGAAGAAGACAGGAAAATCAATTGGGATGTACTGTAGATAACGTCTGACATTTTGCTGAAACCAATGATTTCTATCTGTGGGATGAATGCTCGAGGTGAAACATTTTGACTGGACCGAGGCCGTGGACAGATTAATTATTTCACAAGAATACAGAGTGAGTGCTCCATTGATATATGATACATGAATATAGCTATAGGTTTAATTTGTTTCAATATAATGTTGGCTTGGTAAATACATCATCATGTATAATACGGTGTAGTACGTAATATTTCATGTCACATACATATATGTATGTCAAACAAAATCTATCTCTTACTCTATTTCCAAAGAAAAATGAAATTTGTAGAAAATTTAGAAGCAGCCATTGAGATGAAATTGATGAACATTTACTAAGAATATACAAACTGAACATTGAACAACATGCAAAATTTGTTGTTTTATCTTTTATTATAGATATGTGTATTCATGCTTAAAATATAAATAAATGTGTTTCAATTATTTTAATAAAATAGGAAAATTATACATTGAATCAGGATACAATAATGAAGAAACAATGACAATCGTTTCTATTACAAAACAAAAAAAACAAAAAAACAATCTGCACTGTGTACTGTACTGTCTTTGGTCCATGGTGGATTAAAGATTACAAGTAGAGTCTGACTTTAACTACATGCTGACTTTATTCGCAGCAGCTCTTCACACACACGGCAGCAGTAAGCATTTAGCCACATAAGCTAACAACAACGACTCCGTCTGCCAATTTCATAATCCGCTGCATGGCCTGCACCCAAAAACGGTCTGGGATTCCACACTACGTATATGTTTGTTAACGCAGCTTACCAGAATGTCTTTAATGTAACATGCAAACAATCGTCCAGGCTCATACGTGGAACTCAGTTTGACCTGTGATCACATACAGCTCAGGGAGAGAAACGCGGCTTTACAAAGATTTATTTTGCATTTAACATAATTCTAATTGTCCAGAAAACCACTATCCCATCTGTATCATCATCACCCATGAAATTAAGTTTTCACAAGAGTAGCTCTGAATTGACAGAAAATGCTGGAGGTACAAAAGTCGAAAGCAGTGGCGTTTTGACTCCTTTCCACAGTGGTCAGTCATAAAAGTGAAATATATCAGCAATATATTTCAGCTCGACTACTGTACATGGTTTACAATGATCGTGGAGTCAGAGTGGAGTGTACCATGTTAGTGTTTGTTAGTGTTTGGTCAGGCTGATGGCTGAAATTTACACTTGCGTTTATCCTTAAATCTTCTACGCTGCCTTTGTGCGTTCTGCTTTAGTTGCAGTTGCTTCACTCAGTACCGGAGAATGAGAGCTGCTCTCCAAACTTAATTTATTCCATATTATTACTGATGGCGCAGTACCTGCAGGCCTTTCTAAATCACTTCCCACACACTCATAATGCCCCCAATGTGGCAAGAACCGCCGGTAACAAGACTGGCTGTGGAAACTTGTAATTATTACGCTAAATGAAAGATGCTGACAATGTCTGAGATGAGAGCAGATAAGGAACAGGAACAAAAGAGTGTCTCCTACGTGAAGCTCCAATACATTATCAACCTCTCTAAACCTTAACGTCTTCTAAAAATAAGACTGGCGCGTAAAAACTTACAGCACAGAATTTCCATAAATCTTCTTGCCCTCAATCTGCTTCCATGAAATCCCCTTTTTTTCCTTTTTTTTCTTTTTTTGATCCTGTCCAATCCTCCTTAGTACCTGGCTGCTGACCGTGCTTTACACACAAATGTCTTCTTGGCATGAAGAACGTCATCAGCCATGATTCTGCTTAGCATTTCCAAGCTGGACAAATTGGGCTAAGATACCAGCTGTTAAGCATGGGGAGGCTAATCATTTTAACAGAATGTCGAGGATTATGTGGTCAAAGAAGAGCTGTTGTTCTAACCATAATGTAATGCAAAAAGGAAAAAAAAAAAACGGCACATCTGCTGTTGGTTTGTTTTTTCCTCGTGCTCATTCTGGAAGCTCATTTCATCCTGGTTATTTGCATGCTGCTTCTTTCCAATGGCCTGTTTTGACGGAAGCATCCAATTAGCGGAGGATTCGGTGACATGTTTTTATCACATCAGGCTTTCCAGACTCTCCCCTCGTCTGTGCGCATGCGTGGGAACGTGCGTGGGCTTTAGGCCAGTGCCTCCACACCACGTCCCTCAACTAACCACACGTTGGCTGTGTACGGTACAGATAAAGACACGGAAAGACAAATTAGGGAGGACTGAGTGTGTCAACGAACGGGACAAGGATGTGACATAAAAAGTTATTTGCCTTGCAATGAATATGAGATTTATGATTCTGTGATGTCATTATGCATAATAGCTCCATATATGTGTGTATTTCATTTATTCAGTTCATTCCATCATGTGTGGACTGTTGCTATGGGAAGTTCGTTTACGTCCAGGGCTCAGTATCAAAACAGGAAGTTGTGACGAAAGTAGAGCAAAGAGCAGCTCATCAAACACCTGCACAACGTTTGACTGCTGCAGATGGAATTTATGAATCGAAGGGGAATTGCGATGACATTTTTGGCCTTCGGTTCAAGATTCCAATGTGAGACACATCTCCAAAACTGGGAGCTAAACCTGCTAATTGATGTGAACCACGACTATAAACCAGTGCAGACAGATGACAAGTTGATAATGAGGTGTCTGCTTCCGTTGTTTTTCCCCCAAATCATCGTTGTGCTATGATTTTCCAAACAGTCTTTGCTCAATCCAGTATGCATATGTGGTTTTTGCACAATTTTGATGAGGCCCTCAGCATATCAAGCCCAACTTTAACCATCATATAGGTCTTATAGGATGTAATCTAGCCAGTTTGTTGTTCTGTAAATGTGATGTTTTGTTGTAGTAATCATTTTTAGTCATGTATTTTCGTTTGTCAGAACTCACTGTAAATCCAATCTGAAACATTGTTCATAATATTTCTGTTTCATGGCTTTCAGATCCTGATGGGGCTTTAAAGATTTAGTTTCCAAACACCATACAGAAAATATAATGATTTGAGGCAGTCGTGCCCGGTTTTATTTGACGTGGTTACAGATAAGTCCATGAACAAACAGATGGAGTGTAATCGCCTTGCAGCGCCGTGTTATAGATTACGCAGACGCAAATCCCAATATTGGTCTGCTGCTCATATGCGTCAGTGTACAGTAACCTTAAAACAACAACAAAAGCATTTAGACTTTATCTACACTATTGATTCAAGCTAATAAGGCATAGCAAACTAATCGATTTTAGGAAAAAATCTTCTGTTGATGAAGAGAATAAAAATCCTTTGGACAAGAGAGATTACTGATAATCTACTGATTAATTAATCCTCCATCCCGAATATCCCACTTGAGTCCTTGTTCAGTCAAAGCCGTGTGTTTTTATGGAACATGATCGTACAAAGCATGGACAGTTTAGGCAAAATCAATCGTCGTGTCTTTCAAACGAACATTTATTTAGCTTAATAAGCATTAAAGCAACAGTCTGTGGGATTGCGGCGGCTGTGGAATTAGCTAATTTGGTGCTTGTAGTCATTTTGATGGTATTTGCAGGTAAGAATGCTCCTAGGGATGCGTTAAAACCTCTTGACATGAGGGATTCAAGGGAACACGAGATCCAAAATCAACTCTAATACCACAAACTCGGCAAATTAAACGTTCCCACTTTGTTTGTTTTGTTTGTGTGAACATCTCTAATAGTTTTTTTGTTGTTTTTTTTTCATGTTGCCCATGGCCGTGCTGCAGAAATAACAACAGTAATGGATGTGGTTTTAATAAGGCAATTCACGGATCAAATTAAGCACTTTGCTGAATCAGTTTGCTGTTGTTTTACTCGCTGTTTTTGTCACATTGTCTTCTTTTAATTTGCTCTCATAAAAATGAACTCTGAGTTGTCAGTTTATTACAAAATGCTGCGCTAAGAAAAACTTTGTTTTAGGGAACGGCAATCTCAATTAGCATTTAACGTTATTCCAGGCGTGCTGCATGCGGTCGTTAGGACTCATTTGCATTCATCGACAAGAATCGGATGGTTCAGACGGCAGAGGTACATCCTGAAATATTTTTATATAAAATATCAATCTCTTTGTAGCTACATGCGGACTGTTTTGCTTTTGGCAGGTCCTTGCCTACCGTGAGGCTAAAATTGTTGTGAGGATGGCTCAAGGTCTTTATCCATTGGCTTAAATGTGTATATGAAAGTCTGCAGATCATTAAAACACCAGGATGCACGAGTGCGAGTAGGTTTTGCAAGGGCAAGTGTGCAGCACGGAGCCACTGAGCTGTGAATTGTCACTTTTTGTCTCTCTCTCTCTCTCTCTCTCTCTCTCCCTCTCCCTGTAGAATCGCGGTAACAGCCAGTGCTTTAGTTGTTTGGTGGTTATGACCACTGTTTCACTTCATCTTTGACATTGTATGCTACAACCCTTTTGGGATGCAGGAGGGAGGATGTTTGGGGTGTGCGGGGGTTGGGAGGTGGAGTTCTTCCTGTGCAATGTACAACACTGGTCTCATAAAGAAAAGGTCCCAAGGTTGAAGCATTGCGAGGGTCTGACTCACGCAACAGGCAGTAATTCATTGACCCTTTGCAACAGGCGAAGTACTTAACATGGCATGAGACGGTGCCGGTCGGCGAGCTCTGACCAACGGGCCGAAAGCACAAGTATTTTACTCTCCCAACCCTTTTAAGCTGCTCCGAACGGGCTGACTTTTGATATTTTAGCTGCTTCTTGCATTGCCATCCCTGCAAACGCAAATTCGCTTTTATTCCTGTATTTATTAAATTTTTTTAACGGCGAGCAGGTGGATTTGTCTTCATCCTTTTATTCTTCCGTCTGTTTGTCTTTATGGCGCTGACACTGCCCTCTGGAAACGGTCCCTGTTTTTGTTATTTCATCCAAGCTGTTCGCCTACAGACCCATGTGCAGAGATATTCATCTCAGCCAGATGTTCACCTTCCTTTCCTATTTCTGGCCTCTTGACCTTTTCAAATAGCAATCTGCAGGTTTCCAAACTCCACACTGGTTGTTGTTTTTCCATTCTATTAAATTCTGTGTAAAAGTTGCAGAGCTGAATACGCATTTATTTCTATTGTTTTATTCTCTTTCAACGGGGACTAAGAAGGAGATTAGGTTTTTAATACAGATGCTCCGGGCGGTGTTGTTTAGAGTTTATCAATATCTGTACATGCATGAAGTACGTCAACATATGATCATTTGTGAGAAAGTACTAATATTTGATCAAAGGGAATTTGTGACATACATAGCACTTTAAGTGTGGATTGAACGTTTGATAAATTTATTTTCTGCATTGTTTGAATTTGAATTGAAGCACATTAGATGAAAAGCAAGCATCTGGTCGGCTACAGAATCAACAAAATGCATCATAAATCCTCTCCACATGACTTTTATGTCATTATTATTACAATTCTATGTTCAAACGACCCTTACTTTTATCATGCCAATGTTATATATTTAATGAATCAACACAACTGCCCCCATGTCAATCATTCCACACTATTGCAGAACAGTAAAGTAGCATTTCAGTAAAATTATGGGTTAACGCGATCTTAACGTTGCAAATGATCCATCATTTCGTCTGCGATTGACAGATGTCTGTCAGTTGTCTGACAGATCTCCAGCGTGACGTTACTGCAAGGCAGTGCTAATTATTGTGTCCACGAAGCATGTATCCACAGTTGGATGTCTGAGCGATGCTAATGTGTGAGCTGAAAGTGTTAGTTCAGCTCAAAATAGTCTTCTACCCTGCAAAGTGGCAAGAGTGGAAATTGTTGGTGTGATGCTTCTCATTGTGCTTTTAATTCAGTCGACGGTCCGGATCAATGCAGCTGAGCCTAAAGATGCTCGCTTGGCACGGCTATCATTGAGTGAATTCAATCCAGAAAGTCTTACCAGGGCTAGTGTGGTGCTGCAGAATGAAATCATGGTGCCCACAGAAGCGGGGTGGGGCCCTGGGGGTGTGGGGTGAAGAACACTGTTGCCCATGCTGACTTCAGACATGTATTGAATTTGGCTGAATTCCACCAGTGGGCCTTGAAACCAACAGAATTGGAATGTGAAATAATTTATGATTGTGGATGTAAAACCAGGCCATAAATCCAACAGGGATATGATGATGTACTACACAGGCTTAAGGAAACAAACCCATGATTGAAAGGGTTTTATGGCGCACAAGAAACTACGCAGCCTGCAGGGCAGAACCAGCAGGGGAAAAAGGGGGGGGAGACGCACCACAGGAGCAGGCTACTAACAACCGCACTTACTCACACCAGCTGGACCACTTACTTATGTTTGAAATGCACAGTTTCCAGTATTTACATAAGAAGCGCAAGAAGAAGAGGAAAAAGATTTGAGTGCAAGTGAGCCTTGTTGACAGTTTGGCCTTTTGTTCCAGGAGAGGACAGTGACTAGATTGAATTGATGTGACTTCAGAGCCGGACCATTTATCTTGGTCAGTCATATCTGATCTGTGACTGTCAAGTGGAGACGAGCTCCTCTTCGAAATGAACCGCTCGGGGTCCTACGTCGATGCGCGTGCCTACAATGACGGCAGAGCTGAAGCATGTGTGTGTGTGAATGTGCAGAGTGATCATTTAACTATTAATGTGAAGTGCTGTAAGTTTGATGATCCATGTGACTTTGATACGCTGTGCACAGAAGAAAAACAAAAGAGCGATGCATTGTGGTCTATTATGCACTGTAGAATGGATAGCAGTTTACCGAAGGCTGTCTCCAGTTGTGTGTGTGTGTGTGTGTGTGTGTGTGTAGAGTATACACCAGCCCGCTTATTTCTACTGTAATAACAATCAATACATCTCCACTGCACGGTGATCATTACATTATTTTCTGAATGTCCTCAGTACAGTCTTATTATTAGCCATAATCATCTGTGGGATAGCAACACCTGGACAGCCAATCAGGGTTAGAATTTTTTTTCCTCACAAATACCTGAATGGTTTGCAGCATTTGCAGTAAGAGCAGATTAAAAAATGAACGGGGGAGTCGGATCCATTGTGTCATGTTTTGGCTCCCCAAGAACGCCTTACTATTCCCCACCTGCATTCTCTCTTTGGTTCACCTCTCTCCAAGGACCCCCGCCTAAAAATAGAACGTGGAAAAAAACAACGCCGTTAAACCTCAACTCTGTCACTCCCCATTTAGGGAGACTGCGAGTTGATCCTTTTGACCGTGTCTTTTCGTTACCTGGTCCATTTCTAAGCCACAGATGATAATCCTCCAGGGAAGCTCATTAAGTCATTGCCACAATTAAGCGCATTTACCCATTTTTCCTGCACACAATTTCTCTGTAGCGCGGCACACAAATCCTCAAACAGTGGATTAGTCTGATCAGTGGGTGGGTTGACAATCACCGCGTTGGCAAGTCTGTGGGAAATGAGAGGTTAATCATTCCTAGGTGTCAAACGGCACTGCTCAGTTGTCTGGTTGGCTTTCAGCAATTAGAGTTGATCCAGCTGGTGATTAACCTTGAATATTTCTTATTTGCAACAGTAGATGATAAACCTTGAACTCTTGTGACGTAAATATCTTCAATAATGACATTGTAAGGACTAAAATGACTAGACGTGAGAAGATTATGTGCTAGCAAGAATTTTACTGTAGTCATGTGCAAATGTGGTCAAAGGGAGGCCAAACTTCATTTGAGATGTAAACTTTTTCCAATGGCATGCTCTATTAGCTGCAAAAAAACAAACCACAGATATTTCTCTAATATTTCCAGTTCAATATGGAGCATTTTTCTATTCGACATTCATATAATCCGTGAAGCAGTTTGTGCTTTGACAGAAATGTATGGAAAATGTTGGATATCCAGAAACAGACCAGCGATAGTCACACACTGAGTGAAAGGTTTTGAGCTTTTCTCTGTACAGCAACACAGTGATTTGTACTGATTTCATAGAGCTATTGATCCTGGTATGTTGTGCTTACCGCTAATAATCCATAAGTTATTGTATCAGAGAAAATAGACCGACGGTTTGGTAAAGCCGTCTCTTCGCAGTGTTCCTTAAGAGGGAGAGAGAGAGAGAAAGAGAGCGAGAGCTGATTGATGTTGTACTGAACAATCTGTAAGACCATTAACAGTTGCCCTTGTTTGAAATTGCTCAAGTTGTTTATGGTTGAATGAAAATTGAAAAAGTGAAAGATTCTCTGAGTAAACCAGTTCTGTTCCATCGTTCAATAAATGAATCCTTCTCGGGGGTTTGCCTTCACCTGGAGAAGGCATAACATACATTTTCTATAATCAACTAAGTCAAAGTGCTGAATCCAGGAAGTGAAACTCATCCCAGGCCAGCAGTGCCACAGCTGAGAGCGGTGAGAGCCCTTGGAACATTTCTCACCATGACAACTTTAAAAAATCGTGTCATCAGAGGCTGCAGATCAGAGGTTTGCTGTGTTTGCAGAGATCTGGGTCCTAGCAAGAAACTCCACTGATCCTTTAGCATGCAAGGAAAGTCAGAGGCCTTCTTTTGAGGTACAGTCCTGCACAAAAATGTTGGCACCTCTGGTCACGGCTGACACTTCAAACACTCTCACTGTCCCTGAGTATAATATTTAGTATTGTAGCATTCAAGCCCGAGTCGTATCCCTGATCCTTTATCCTTCAGGGCCTCAAATTCACAGCCCAACTCACACTAGCACAACCCAGCAAGCAATTTCTGCTTCGTTATGCTTTTTGTCCTCGTTCAGCTCCACCAATCACATGATTTGATGTTCGTTAAGCGCGTCATTCAAAGTATGAACGAAACAGAGTAACCTCTGATGGACAAGATCAATAGTTGTGCCCTGATTAGCTGATAGCCGGGCCGATTACGCTGCCAAATCTCCGACCGCGCGCGCTGAGCCCGCCATTTTCTCCGCGTCAATCCAAATGGTCTGTTTGACTGCTCTGTAGTTACCATCGTGCTTTTTACCTTTCAATGGGCACATGCATCACAATCACTGCTGCCACTTCAGCTCCCTCTCAGTCTGCAGCCGTTTGTATAATACATCCAAAAGCATCACGTCTCTGTAGCGCCTTCTACTGCTGGAAACACCCAAAAAAGCCACAGTTTACCACCAGAGGAACATGATGTCACTTTGGATTAATCCATGAGTCCACACCGAGCATCCAGACTGCTGCTTTGAGGTGTATTTATAGATCCTCTTTGTGTTTCCTGTAGTGCTTTCAACTTAATTTTGGTGGGAAATCGTGGGCAAGGACAAACACTAGAGACAGAAGCTAACACGTCAACTCACGTACCCCGTCACCTCGAGTGTTTTGTGATTTGATTAAAGTCTCCTCTTCCAGCAGTACTGGTTCAAGGCGACCAGACGGTTGCCTTGGAGACATTTCACCACTCATCCAAGTAAGTTCTTTAGTTCTGAGTCAGTGGTGGGTGTTAGTCCTCTGGCTCACACGTTAATTCACACATTAGGCCAGGTGACTTGTTTGGTCAGGAGGGAGTCGTGTTGTGAGTGTGTGTCACTTATTGGCATCGTCAGAGTCACACAGCAGTTGGAGACACTGAAGCACACGAATGAAGCTGCAAAATGCTCGGAAGCTGAATTGGTTTAGATTTAATAGTTTTATTTGTTGTTATTTGTTTGTGTTTTAACAGTGAGATAACACGTTTGTTTGTTATTGGCATGAATATATGTATATCAGACACTGGTGATGATGTATAAAGGTGATTAGCTACATTTTACCCTTCATTTCATTTTATGTAGATTTATTTTAACGCAGACATTTTGTCGTATTAGAACTTTAATTCGTATAAATAACTCTGAAGTCCATTTGGATGGATGAATATATAGATAGATAGATAGATAGATAGACAGACAGACAAAAGAATTCCTTTGGGATTAATAAAGTTTCTAAGGACAGCATATCCTCCATCTTCTCCCCCCAAAACCATCAAAAGCATTTTAATTGTCATAAACATTGAAGCACAAATCCTGATCATTTTGTAAACACAGATGTTGTGTAAATCTGGATTGAACTGCTGTACTTGGAAGTGTATGTGGGGGGGGGGTTGAATTGCACAGGCGCCGCAATCGCTGCCGTCTCCCCAACCTCCACTGAAATGATGGTTTAATGAGCCATTCTCTGGCATCCGTTTAGGCAGAAAAATGATCAAGATGGCCGGGCAAGAAGGAGAAAGATATCGTTCATGTGTCATATAAGGGCTTCTCTTTCCCTGCAAGCGTGGTGTGGTTCGGCTAAAGCAATTCCTCGCGCTGACATTTCTTCGGGGATATTTATCCTGCATGGTTGGACATTTTGTGGTGGCTGAGTCGGTTATAGTCGTGAGCTCGCTCTCCATGTCTGCTCTGATTTGTAACTCTTATATTTTCTTTCAGAGCCTGAAATAAGTGACCGGTGAATAAAGGCGTGCTGGGAATTCTGGAAAGGACTTCCTTTCTTCTGTGACAGAGCACTGGGATTTGACGTCAGGAATCTCAGCAGGTATGTCAAATTACAGTCTTTCTTCTTCAGTTAGTCACTTGTGTATTAAAAGACGGAATTCATCATTTATGTACAAAATTCGAACAACTTTGATCTAAACATTGCCACAATACTCATCATACCACTTTACCAAACTACTGGGTGATTCTAGGATTAATTATTGATTTTAAATGTAACTGAATGAAAGTTTTTCTATCACCATTTACCGCTATATGGCCTCAAAATGTATTACAATATGAATAACTATATAACAAGATACAAACACGAGTCCCCTTCAGTTTACATAAAAACATAAGCAATTTTTCTTTTCTTTTTTGTTCTTTTTTTATCACCTGTTCTCTCAGAATAGTATGTCCTTAGATTGATGCCATAGATAGTCGTCTTCTTCTTCTTCTTCCCTTTTTTTCACCGGTGCCTCTTTTGAGAGACCCACCATCTGGCCAATTACCATTTTTAAAATGGAATGTAACATAACACTTTATCTGGACCTGGCACATGCTTTTAAAGAGTAATAAACTGTATGAAGTGTTAAATGCAGAGTATTAGTGGCCTAATTAGTGTGATGTCCAGTGGCACGATAGATGTAAGATGCTGCATGATCGTGCCCTAATTATGGACTAAGCCTGGGAGGAAGTGGGAAAGGTGGGCGCAATGTACGGATCGTCTCGGAAAACACAAGCGGGTCTTTTGCCTTTCCAGACATTTACGTCAAATAACCTTCCTGGATACCGTATGACATTGACTCGCTGATATGATGATGATTTGCTGAACATGACATCCAGGTGCCAGCGTACACATTCTGATAAAAAGAAACAGGAAGGAAGCACCGTCTGTCTATCTTGTCCTCGCGCACGCTTTGCCTTTATAATTCTGATAAAATATATACTTCATTTCATCCCATACTTCAACATCCCAGAGTGACATTTTCTCCCCAAAGGGCAGAGATGACACATGACGGCTTGCACAGTGTCAGACATACTGTATCTACCCGATACGCTTGAATGCCCAGCATCAAATGCCAGCACTGCATGTTTCATGTTTTTAGTGAAACCTAATGGCTGTTGTTCATTTTCCTACCATTTGCCGTTCATGTCACTTTTTCAATAAAAGCACCCCGGGAAGATGTGCCAAGAAAGACGGAGGCTGGTTGCAAATTAATGTGATGGTGTTGGGAAGAGACTGTGCTGAACATGCAGACAGAAAATATTTCTCTCTCAACCCTCTTGCTGCCGTGAGGCATAACACAATTAGACTTTAGATTGTTTTTCCGCTCCCTCTGCCCATCTGATTTCTACTCTTGCCCGGCTATTCTCTTTCATCTGCTTTATTCCTCTGTATTGTCATAATGTAGCCGACCCGGAGTGCTCTCACAGATCACTGCTACAGCTTATCAGTGAAGTGGTGCCGCGTCAAATTGGGTCCCTTAATTTAGTCTCTCTGCATTCATTTTCCGTGTTATACTGTCAAGGGGAAAAACTATAGTGGTAGAGAAAAATAAATATACCAGAAGCACCAGTGTAGAGGAGGAGGTACAGGGGAGAAAGGCAGTTTGGAGCTCTGAGTGTGGCAACAACATGTCATAGTTCTATCTAAAGATGTCAATATGAGCACACATATACAAAAAATAAAAACGGGTTTCCATCCGCTTTGATTTTTAAAATGTTGTATCATGTACATATTTACATCGACATTAAGTCATCTTGGTGTTTTAACCAATGCTAAATTGTCAGCTAGAATGGAAGAGCCTTAACAAATAATAACACTGAATCCAACCTCTGTATATGTACGAGTATTAGCGTTAACAACACTCTATCATTGAGATCGCATGAAATTACAATATTTGAGCAGGAAAGAAATTGTTGGATCTGCGGTACAAAACACAAACATACACAGAATTACATATATTATTGATAAATTAGTTTGAATACCGACAGACAGTAACAGCAGCTCCTTGCACATAGTAAAAGATACATGATGCAGGCAATATTTTAAGGAGAATAAGACAGAATACAAACACAGTAAGCTCACCGCACACTTACCTCATATTAAAGAAATGTACAGTGTCCCTTGTAATTTTAGAGTATATTCACCCACCATCTTATTACTTTAGCATCTGTGCCACTGTGTTTTTTTTCAGATATTTCATGCGCCGCTTTCACCAAACCCAGCTGACAGCTAAATTTGCATATGTGTTTGTTTTTGTAGTCATTGGTTATAGATGTGAAATTTCAAACAATATTCATCTGTGTTTAGAATTTATTGGAACCCGCGTAAAGACATGATAAAGAGCTACCATTAAGGCCACATCTGCCTGCCTAATTATTATTTTTTTAATTTGCTGAGAACTTTGCTGTATATTACTACAGTGGATGTGACATTTTAATTAAGCAAAGGCGGTAAAAAATGATTACCACAAGGTTGCAGAGGGCCACCGCTCCTTCCACGGTGGAGAATAGCAACCAGGGGGCCATATAGGCTGCCAAAGTAGCACAGCCCAGAAAACACCCTGATCCTGCTCAGATCATTAATATTATCTGTGCCAAGCATTACACATGGGGGGGAAAAAGTGGCTCCTGCAATTAAATTCCCTCTGGTCGAGATACAGTCATTGTTTTGAGTAAAACCACTAATAATATGGAATAATAGTATGGAATAATTGGACCAAGACTGGACGATATGTCCTATAAGTATATATACTGTATATTTAGGCTCTGTCACAATACATGATCAATATCTCAATATTTTAAAATCTTCTCCAAAAGAATTCATAAAGCTTAGATTAAACCCTTTGATGCATACAATCACACAAGTATGATGATTCTAGTAGTCCCAGCAACAAGTCTGCATTGGAACAATTTTAATCTTGCATGCAGTGAGTGAGAGATCAAATCGTCATCACTC